>CM057809.1:24496987-24559487 GCA_030067965.1 Latrodectus elegans | reverse complement strand
ATGCTTACAACGTGTAGAAGAATTTCCCTTTAAATTTTTAGAGATCAAAACTCAATTGATATTCGAAAATCAATAAAACAGTTGCATTTAAAAGGAGATTGTTGATTCTCTAAGACCGATTTAAATGACTGAATTAAAAATATTCTCTAGTAAAAATCTTATTTTTTTAGTAAACTTAGCTGGACGATAAAAAAAGTTTCACACCAATATAAACAAATAGCTTTCATTGAAAATTCACTCACCCTTGCTTCACCCCTCTCTTTTCTTTTTTTGCTTAACTTAATGGCATATCTCCAAATGGATTAATTTTGTTAAATGATAGCAGAAATATCTGTTGTTGATTGGTAAGAGGGAATAAACGTAAAGAAGAAGGGGAACGGATTTGAAAATGAAAAGATATTGCATACAAAATTTGAGTTCACCCCGATAAATTGATTCATTTGTGTTTCATGGAGTGAAGGCTCATCGTAAAAATACCATTATCTAGGAAGAAAATTTGGTTCTTTTTATAAGGGTGGTTGCTTGTAGAATCATTAAACTAATTGTTTATTTGAATATGCGATTGATACAATGGCTGACCTTTAGCAATGACGCCTCTAAAAATGTTTACAAAGAAAAAAGAAACGATGAAAAATTATGTTTGAAATAAAATTCAGTTTTTTTACTCGTCAAATTAATCTTTTATACTTGTTGTTTATTGAATATTGCTTTAAATATGTGGCTCAAAGTTGAGCAATAATTAATTTTTAACTAACGTCTGAAATTATATTAAACTTGAATTGAATGCAATAATCTATAAATGAATTTTTAAATGTGAACTATCTGTTATATCTATTCAAAATAATCCTTTTATTTAAAATGAACAATTCTGTTTTTAATTCCGAGCAATTATATGTCGAGCAATATGACCAATGTCTACTCTGATATTCAATTCATTAGTTCTTGTATTCAACTCTTATGTTGCATGGATGTTTGTGATGATTTGGAATTCATCTTAAACTGTAGATTCTGGTAAAATTAACCCTTATGTACAAAAGTATAGAATGGCAAAATGAAAGAAATCACAATTTTTAATATTTCAAATGATTTTAGTTTGGAAACTGAATTTCAAATTAAATATTTCATTAAAATCTAAAACTAATAAAAAAAAACAAAACAAAGAAAAATATTTGTCTGAAACCAAATATAATTTTGTATAAGTAGATGAAGTATAATACGCATTACATATTTATTTGGCAGATATCAAATATTAATGTAAAGAAATTAATTGCTAGATTTTATTTTAAGCAAATAAGCAGAGTAAATCACTATCCATTTCTTGCAGCCAAAGTAAGAAGTTTTGGGCATTATATTTATTATCCGCTTTTAACATTTATGATTATTTAACTTTGACTGTGACATATTACACTGAACTGAACTGACTGTTTTGAGATCTTTTAAGGTCTCCGTTTATGACAAGTGGAGATAATTGACATGTCAAGAAACTTGAAAGTAATATTTGTTACAAGAATATTCAAGAAATATAGCATTTCGAAACACCACAAAATCAGAAAGACCAAAACTTTTTGTATTTGACCAGGCTTTTATGGAAATAATTATGGGTAAAATTTAATTTATTATATATAGGAGCAAATATTTAAAAATGTATTTAATTGTGCACCTTTATAATATCAATTAATTACGTGATTTTCTGAAATAAATGATGGTCTTATCTACAATGTAGTTTTTATATTTTACTCACATCGTAGTGCGTATACGTTTAATATATATTTTGAAATATATTATTGTGTTTCATAAATATTTAATCTCTATTCTAATCTTTGCTATGGTTATATATTTAAAAAAAAAGGAAACATATTACTTTTGATATGATAGATGTTGAAAATATAATGCATACTAAATAATAATAAGTATGTTATTGATTAAAAAATTTTAACGCAAATGTGTCAGTTTGCATGATGAATAAAGTACGCTTTGAAACAGTACAAACGCCCTAATAAAGAAATATTCTCCCACAAATTACATTTAATTTTATTCCCTATAATATTTTAGGAGAAATAAAATGATTTAAATTTATAAATCCCTTTTCTCTCTCTCTCTTGTGTCAAAAATAAAATGATATCGTTATGGAGAAATGTTTATGATTATTTGAAAGACTTAGCTTGCTCGTCAATGTGTAGTCACTTTTTGCATACAAGAATTCACTCTATGAGGAAGTGAAACTCAAATAAGATTCATATTGTTTGATGAGTGTTTAGCAGCGAACCATATCACATCCAATTCGAATACATTGTGTTTCATAACCAAAAAATTTTGGTCTAAGCATGTAACTTAACTCAGCAACTACTAAAATTTACTTCACAGATGTGGAACTGAAATCCACCTTGCTACTGAGGATTCATTTAGCAATTCGTTATAGCCATGTGTACGTACATGACATATAATATCTATAGAAACACGTGTAGCGTTAAGATATGACTGTTTCGGTGATTAGAAAACTCACTTTCATAGAAATTATAAGCGTTGATGAGCCACGAGATATACTTCCATTTGCTTGGTCACAGGAAACATTTATTTGCAGACTGAAAAACATGTTAATATTGTGTATACTGATACTAAGATCTTCGTATGTTTTTACTTTTAATTCGTTTTGATCAAATGGTTTTACCCATTTTGTTTAATTTTAAATTATAAGAAGTGCATTTTAAACTTTTAATTATATTATATTTATACATATATACAAATTTATATAGTATTTTTAAATTTAATTATAGAAAATTATTGTTAATTAACTAATTTTTAACTGTGGCATAGGGTTTTTAATAAAATTAATCAGTTGTCTTTACATTTTCTTGTGGCGCAACTTGTCCTACTTTAGACCTTGTTCTATTTAGTCCAACAACCCAACCATGTATGTTGAAACTGTTAAAACAATACAATGTTATTCTTTATGATTTATGGGTAATTTTCCCAGTAATAGAAAAGTAAATAGAAAATAAAACATTTCTAGATCGTTTTAAGATTATACTTTTATGGTAAATGTCAAAAGCATTTTCAACGAGATATCATTTAACTTTTTGTGAGCAATAATGTCACACATTTGTTTGCTTGCCTAAAATCTATCTTTTTCCTCGAGTCATTTATTCATTTTCTCTATCTATTCATTCATTTTACTCAGATGGAATTTCTTTTAAAACTATAAACAGTATTTTCTTAAAAATTTTTACTAGAGTTGTAAAATAATAATGGTGATTAAAACGTTAGAATTGTAGAATATATTTTTAAAATGATATTTTGCTTTCTATGTTAAATAAGAGATGTTCTTAATACTTTGAAATCGAAAAAAGAAAGAGGAAAACATTTTCTACTTCTAAGAACAATTAATAGAGAGGAATTTAAAGGAAAATGCTTCTAACAGAGTGTGATTCTTTGGCATCAGATTCATGATGAAACAGACTGAAGCAGGTTATTTAAAGTAATGATTCTTTACTTTCTATAAATAAATTCTCATGGTACACGAAAGTTTTTGTTGAATTTTTGATAACATTTTTACGTTTTTCTTAAGTTATAAAGATATGAAATCATAAATTTAATTATGATTTCATTGTTCAAATCTAAACATCAAGCGCAAACATTTTTAGTTAACATTGCTTTGGTCATCAATTAATTTTTATGACAATACAAGCTATAGGTTCAAATTATTTTTAAAATATATCTGTAAACGTTTTGAAGATCTATAAATCTTTTTTAAAATAAATGGCATAATCTTCTATGCCATAAATATTTGGCATGAAAATCGATGCTGAAATTTCCTTTTAATTATACAGAGAAAACATGGTATGAAAATATACTTACAATATATATATATATTAGGAAATTCAATAACATTATCAGTCAGTTTTCAATTTATGAATAGACTGATATATAGTCATAAAAAACTTTTAAAAGAAGTACCAAAACTTTAGTCAGTCATGACAAGCACGAAAAATAGTTTTGACCAGAATGTTTTTTTTGTAAATCCCAAACCATACTATTTTTTTTACCGTATTACACGATATTCAGGGTTATGTTAAATTTCCTTGTTGTCATGAAAAAATGTTGGTTCAGCATATACATCCACTCGAAATTTCCTAAAAGAATGGAAAAAACGAGAAACGAGTTTCCGTTTCTTTTAGAAATATTTATGAAAACAAAATATTTTCAGTAATTTAAGCGTAATCAAAATAAATACCTTTATTAGATTTGTGTTATGTTAAATTTAGTTATATCTATTGAAAAAACACAAGGAAACTTATATATATATAACTTACAAAGAGTACTTGCTATCATAATATAAACATAAATAAATTGCACTGATTCTAATTTTAACACTACAACTTTGTGTTCGTACGTATTAGGCAGATGTTTTGCATTAAGTGGATAGAAAGGATATTTTAAAAAACGTTCTCATTAGACAAGGTCTAATATTTTAGAATTACATAATTTTAATTTTCATAAGATTTAACTAGCATACTAAATAAAATTGCTTCTTGAATTATGAACAGAGTTTTGATCAGCAAAACAGACAGCGACAAATGTATCGTAATAACCTAATGTAACCGAAATAGTAATTAAAAATTCGTAAAATATTACGTCTAAAATTTACTACAGAATTAAATTGAATTTTACCTTACCTTTAATGAGATAATTTCTACTATATTAATTGTAAAATTTGAGCAATTTTTATGCATGTAAAATCTTATATTTCACAAAGTGTGTGATTTTAGTTACAGAATGCAATTTAGGAGACAGAAGAAAAAGTACATTATCTCTTAAATCATGGTGCACAAAAACAATTTGATTTAGGAAACCTATTATCACAGAGATCCTTGCACACTTAGCAGACCCGCTAGTTCTTAAATTATAGCCAGTTTTCATAGTAAAGTACTAAAATTTGATATTAAAAAAGAGAGCGAGAGATATTCTGCTGAGCTAAGAAGTGAGATTATGGGTAGCAAACTATGGTTTCCAAGCTTGGGGAAACCTAAGACCACTGTGTTATTAATGGTGGTTTAGGTCTCTAAAATATGGTAGTGAAAGTAATGTACTCCTAGTGAAATGATAATTTAGAATTGATTTGTAAATTCTGTGGATTTTCTGCTAGGCATCTGAAAAAGATTGCGAATCAGGATACTTAATCAAGCATAAATTAATCTAATTCAAAGAGTGCATATTCCAGATTTCAAACATTTTATTTCAGGCAATGGTATTTCAAAACAAATTCGCTTATAATTGCTGGTGATAGATAATATAGGCGATTACCATATAACATTGACTACTGTCGCTATCTACTGATAGTAAATTAAGACTATAATGCAAACACATATACTAATTTTTTTTCATATATATAAAATTACATACCTGCTTTTAAATTACAATTACTTATCTACTTTAAGAGCTATGCAATGTTACACCTATGCTTTAAGAGCTGCGTTTATAAAAAAGCTATTAGATCACTTATATTTTAATGAAGGATGAAAGAATATATAACAATGATCATAAAAATAAATAACAATGTAAAATAAAATTAAACGAATACACAATAATTTTACCAAGACAAAACTTTAGAATAGAATAAAATTGGAAATCAAATTGTGTATAGTTCTGTTTAGTATTTGAATTTCTGTATATTTTTGGAATCAAGAATAGTTATCTATAGGTAAGCAACGAAGGCAATAAATGTCTTTAAAAATTTTGTAAAAATATTTTAATATATACAAATGTAGAAAGAATAATTTCTTTTGTTGGAAGTGCATGGGAATAAAGACTATTTTTCATTCTTTCTTTCGCCATGTTAAAGGCAGAATGAGGTGTTATTGTCAAATATAGATCTTTGTTTTATTTTCTAAGTGGAATGGACTTTAAACAATATTTGAGTATTTTAGAATGTTTTAGCACTTACGTGTCAAATAGTTTACTGATACAAGAACTAGAAAAATTTGTTATTAAATCATAAAATGACAGTGGAAAAGGTCTTAAAAAGTTATACGTAAAATACTATGACTCTTTCAAACTATAGCTGATATTTTTTATGTAACAAACCAATGTATATAACGGTTAAACATCCGGAATATTAACCTGCATTTTTCTGAAAAGATAAGCTATAAATTGTTCAAATAGTATAATATTCTATGTAACCATTTGAAAGAAAGATATAGAATTACAGAACGCTGAGCGTTTTCTCAATAACTATCATATATTGTAGTCCAATTTTTACCTTGTGAAAAAAGTTTAAAGGAGGTAATATATTTGAAATCTGTCTACAAAGATAGAAAACTATTCGTGTATTTTTGTAAGTTAGTGTACAAAAAATGAAGACACTCTTAAATAAAGTAAATTTATTAATTTAATCAACAGGCACATGATACTTTTTTATACTTTTAACTGTTTCCGCAATATTTTCATATTTAATTTGCGTTTAATCAGAAAAAAATATAAAAGTTGAAAAATTAGATAAAATTTGAAACATTATTGAAGTTTACTTTCACATAATATAACCGAATTTAGAATTAAAGTTAAAATGGCAATGTAAACTTATGCGACGTTTCTTTATTATTAAATAGTTGTTAATAAAATATAGCAAATAATTTATATATCAGATATTTCTGAACACAAAAGAGGTAATAATGTAATAAAAATTAATGTGCGTTTTGATTACATCATTTTAAATGTTACAGTTCAATGCATTTTTAATTAGTCAATGCTATCAGTATACGGATATATATCTATATGCAAAAACATGTAGTGATCATTGAATGAATGTGATATTTTTGAAATATCCTATACTAATTTAGAAGAATTATGATAATAATTAAAAAGTGAATACATTTATATATAAAGTGTAGAATCCTTCTAATACTTCTGAAAGAAAAAAATACTGAAAAATTAAATGAAGAACACAGAAGACACAGTATCGGGAGCTTATTTTCATAAGGGTTTTGGAGAGGTTTCTTTTAAATTTTTTTGGAACCACATTAAATTCTTCCCATTAGATTCGAGGAGATTCGATTCTCCCAAAACAATCGACTTTTGATAGCCGAGATGGCAGATGTTCTCAAAAGAAGATTCCCTAAGACTAATTTAAATGAATGGAATGAGGCAAATTCTCTAAATGAAAAATTATGCTTTATTTTCGGTACTAACCCAATCGATGATTAAAATTTCCGACTCTGCAGAGAAACAGGTATTATAGTATTAACAAGCAGAATTTTTTGGATAGCTAAAAGTCCATTGCATTTTCTCTTTCCATTGGAAAATTGATGGCATCTTGCCAAATGGATTAGTGCTGATGAATACAAGCTCGAAGAATCTGTTGCAGACTGGCAGAGGGGATGAACAAGGAAGTGTAGGAAGTGGATTAGAAAATGAAAAGTTATTGCTTCCGAAATTTGGGATCGCTTGATTAATTGATTCATTTGTGTTTCATTGAGAGTAGACTTATCGTAAAAAACACCATTTGGTAGGAAGGAGATTTGGATCATTTCATTTAAGTGGTTGTTCGTTGCGTCATTAGCCTAACTGTTTAGCTGCAGACGCAATTGGTACGATAGATGAGTTAATGATAGAATCCCTTGGCTTGCTAGCAAAAGAAGAAAATGCTGCAGAAAATATGTGTCAAATTAAAAGATAGTTTCTTTTTAAGAGAACTTTTTTTCTGTTTCATTATTTGATTTCCAAAATATCATTTACATTCACTTCTTTGTCCGAAATTTATGATATCAGTAGCTTTAAATTAATTTGGTTTAAATTACGAATTTATTTTCATTCCATAGTGTCAGGCAGAAAATCAGATTAATTAAAAATATTTTTAAAATTTTTTATGTTGTTTTAAAATGAAAACACACATTTAATGCAATATATGTTAAATTTAAATATTAATTACAATCTTAGTTTCAAATTACATTATACAGTGGAAAATTAATATTCACATTTGATTTAAGAGTTCGTTGCTATTATTTAAATATACTCCTTTCCGAAGAAGTAAAAGATCATTGAAACACTATTTAAATTTAAAAAATACGAAGTTTCAAGGATAAAGCCAAACATTACGAAGAATAATTATAAAAATTGCAGTTTAATATAAAATGAAAACTTCTAAATGTAATAGGATTACAAAAAGAAGCTTAATACATCGCAACAGTGAAAATTATAGACAGTAAATTGAAATAGTGGTATATATTCTGTAATTTATATATTCAATAAGATAATGAAATATATATATATTTATATAAATTATTTTATTTAAACATAAACTACTCTTTATATTAATTTATTTATATTTGTGTCTTACTTTTTGTCATTCTAATGATATTATTTAAAGATTAATTTATGTTATAGAAAAACAGAGAAAGAGCGGAAATGGACAGTTCCTATAAAAGAACTGTTTTGATAAATATAAGCAAAATAAAAAATGACAGTGAACCATGGACGGAGCTTAAAGAGAAATAGAATAGGAATTACATATTTTCATATAGTTCAGCTTTAAATGTAATACAATTCATGCACTTCACAAACTATAACAAAATAACAAGAGAACTTGAAAAAAATTAATTCTAATTTTTTTTTCCAAGATAGAATTCGAATATCATGGAACTTTGATAGTTTTGAATTTTTATCAAGAATTTTGGTGGTATTCTAAAAAAATCATTTCATATATTTTCGTTTTCATATAAGAAATACGATGATAAATTGCTTGTATGTTAAAACGTTTTTAAGAAGATACATGAAAACGATAGAGAAAGTAGTTTTATGTTAGTTTGGTCGGGAGGAATAATCTCACAAAAATCTTCTCTCTCATGTTATATACTATTGTGTGAGTGTAAGATATGCTAAAGAAAGATGGCTTTCTCCTTGTGTAAACACGTTCATTTCATTCGATAAATAAATAAATGTACAATTATAACGAAGCTTGGGATTTTCGGTTTCATAATGTATCTTTAAAAAAAGAAAAAAATAGACGAGAAAAAAATATTATTAAAAACTAGTTTAACTGGTTTTAGAAATGGGTTCATTTTATATTATTTAATTCAAACAATTAATAGGTGCGTTATTTAAATAAACAATTATTTTTATCAATAAATGAAAATATATAAATATATATCCTACACAATGTAAAAACAGTGCTTTTTTAAATGTGCAAGTAAATTACTAATATAATTGAAAGCACTCTTCTTATATCTCCTTATGTAAACAGTTTAAATCAATGATTGTCAAACTTTAGAACTTAAAATATCACTATATTTATATGTACAAGGACGACTACATATATAAAGATTTTTTATGAATCACTGATAATCCGTGGACCAACATTTGGCAACTACTTTTACAGATTATATAAGATAAATCAATTTTTAGTTTTTTTTTTTAAAATGAATATAAGTTAATTTTAAATTATTATGCACAGAATTAATGCATTAATTTATTTTGTAAAAAATTACTTAGCTGCTGATTAGTTATATAAGAATTTATAAAGCACAATTTTGTATTTGTATTCAAAATTTATTGCCAGGAATAATGTTTTATTTATGTTTTCTTCCCAAATATATATAAATTATATTCTCCGAGAAAAATGATAGAACCAAAATAAACGAGAAATTTTCCATACTTTATTACAAGATTTTAAAAGGCATTTGAAGTTCAGAATGGTTAAAAATCATGTTTCAATTGTTGCATGGTTTTGCACACAGTTGATCATTTTCTCACTTTCTAAAAATATGACAGCTGTGGATATGCAAATGTGATGTATATGTTTCTATAGAGAACTTGAAAACTTTGTGATTCTAGTAATTCTGCAAACTTTTCGTGCAGTCTTAGCACTTAGGAATGTATTACTTAAAAGGTTTGTTTTATAAGTAATCATAATACATTTATATGATTGTTTTTCCTATCATGAAACTATATGCTAATTTCTTTCGTAAAAGGCTTAGGCTTTAGTAATAGTTTAACATACATTTTCGTTAATAGCAATAAAATTTTCATCAGAAAAATAGTACAGTGTAATGTTTTATGGCATTACACTGTACACTGTTCATCAGAAAAACAGTACAGAAATCATTCATCACAAACTGTACATCAGAAAAACAGTTTCTGATGAACAGTGACATTATATTGTTCATCACTGTTCATCAGAAAAACAGTACAGAAATTATTCACCAGAAACTGTGCATTAGAAAAACAGTTTATAATGAACAGTGGCATTACACTGTTCATCAGAAAAACAGTACAGTGTTATGTTTTATGGCATTACACTGTACTGTTAATTAAAATTTTAAAAATGACTATCAAACATGAAATTAGAAATGAATTAAAAATGAATTAGACGATTTATTGAACCAGATTTCACGGGACAGTGGAAAAAGTGCATCATACTGTTGAGGAAGAATTGGGATTTAAATAATGATACTTTTTAGATACTTAGTTTCATTCAAAACGCTGTTTGTAGTCACGTTGTCAGGCCTCATATATAGACCAGTTTAAAACAAATCTGATGAATTATAAAAAGCCTGGATATCACCTTTTGTTATGAAGCTATAAGTCGGAGCTCTTTTCATGAGCACTCCAGAATATTTCCGATTAGTGACATATTGGGAAAATCAAAAATATGTTTGATGCTATGAACAGTAAGATTACTTTGTGAATATCAAAAAATAAGTACAATATTTTAAAAAATTTAATTTTAAAAATGTATATTGGAGAAGAATTTGATGACAATATAAAGAAAAAAAAAAAAAAAAAAAAGACACACGTGAAGCGATCAAAATTCTGGAATGGTATGCACAGCCGTATAAATTATTTATAGTAAGTTCTAATCAACTCTAAATAAGGTTTAATTAATTATAAACTCTGTAATAAAAATGGGAATTAAAACAGTTTATATTTTAAGTAAGCCAAACACTGATATAAATTTCAGCCACTCTGTTCAGTTGTTCTCAATTCAAACTCGGTAGAAAATTTGGTGAGTACACTGAACTATTATTAAATTTATAGATTAACAATAATACTTAGAAAAAGAAGTAATTTTGTAAAACTCACATTGAAGTGATTACTAATGCTAAATATATCAATTATGAATAGTTTCAAATTTTGCTACACCAAAAGATTGTTGTTATGTATCCTCGAATTGTACATATTTTGAAAATGTAAGCACCTTTCAGAGATTTTCAAAGTACTTAAACTTCTACACCAATTAATTATGAGACATAACTATTTAACAAAATGTCGGTGGTGATATTAGCAAATTTAATCCAGAAAGAAAAAGAATAAACATTACTATCAGAATATAGTTATAAAAAGTTATGGCTTAGGTATCGTAACATGAATTAAATACAGAATAATTTAATACGTAATAATTTTTATTTTTATTTTCAAGAAACCAAAAATGTTTTTCCAAAGGCAGAACAGAAAACGCGAACAGTAATATCAATTTTGTATTTTCTGGTTGGTTTTGAAATTTTAATAAAAGAAAAAACATTTAAACTGCATAAGCAATTTAATTTTCCCTTTTTAACAAAAAACATTTTCTCTAGGAACAAAACCTGAAAATTAAAGATAATTGTATAAGGAAATATATTTTTAAAAAAGTTAAAAAATTATATATATATATATATATATATATTATATTTTTGAATTATACATAATTATAAAAATTAAAAGTTTTATAGGTAAATAGTAAAGAGTATATAGACAAAAGAAGTTAAAAAGTACTCGTATAAAATCAGTTTCCACACTATCGATAAAATGCTTATTTATTTCTATTATTTCTATTAGGTATTGCATCGAAGTTGTTGCAAGTATAACAAAATACATTATGAACCAATGAGTATACATAAAGTAAAAATACCTAATACAAAACTGTTTATATATTTTTTAATGAAGTATCGTTTTTTACAATATAATAATGAAATAAAATTAGTTTTCTCGAAAATATTTTGTAATTGACGTTCAGCAAAATTTCTTTAGATATAAATATCATCTTAGACAAATTAATAAGAAAATTAACAAAACTACTTCGTGGGGCACAGTGATTTTTACTTATTTTGTGTTTTGATGTCTGTTATAAGGAACTGAAGTATAATATAAAATGAATATGAAGAAAATTTATTTAACAGTCATATATTCTGAATATTTGGCAATAACTTGCGCCATGACGGAATTTCTTGTTTTTTTTTTTTTGTAGTTTTCCTTTTCTGTGTAAGAAATTCACAAGATAATCCTTAAGGAATGATAAAACAATCCTTAAAAACACATAGCTATATACCTACATTTGCTTTGCTTCCTCATTTAGTAAACATATTACTCATAGATCATTTTTGGGACCACATGATTCTCCAAATTTATGAGTATTCGAATAACCTTTGAAATGAATCATAACTTAAGGATGTATTTATATTTGTAAAAAATATATATCTTTCAAAATTGATCTATTCTGACATCTCATATACAATTTCACTCTCTCGTAGCTGTGCGTGCCTTTGGAATATTGTATTTTATATTAACTTTAAACTAATATCAATCTAAAAGGATAAAGTCTACAAATTTTGACGAGTACTGAGTTCACACATTTGCGAGTACTGAGTTCCCACCATTAGTATACCGGTAATGCAAGAGAGTATTTTTTTTTATCAACGTGAATGCTTTTAATTAAAATTATTTTTATAGCAATAATTTGAGGAGATCTTAAAAATACATAGTTTATATATATATATATATATATATATATATATATATATATATATATATATATATATATATATATATATATATATATATATATTATTTATATATATATATATAACATATTTGGAAAATGCTCTAAATTAAATTAGTGAAAAAAATGATCAGAGTATTAAAGAGGATCTTATCTGTTAAGCTTTGGTTGCTACGCTGACTGTTCATGCAAACCTAGATGAATTCATGCAGATACACTTGCTATGTTGCAAATGACTTCATTTTTGGCTTAAAGCCACGTGGAATTACGAACTCTTTTGTCTATTCGTCCTGAACCTTTCGAATCAATATTTTACTTACTATTCTGGAATCCCGAACAAAGAGAGTAACAAAACTGTCATACGATGCTCAGAAAGCTACAATCGCACCACAATCAAAAACAGAAAAGCGCTGATAAGTATTTGTTTTTTCTGCGTGAGATGACACTTCTCATCAGGCAACAACAACATTTAGAAGCTATTTGTGTTTGTGTTTGTTTGGCTGTAAATTTTTTTTTTTAATTAAAGAAGTTGTAAGTTTTGCTATCACCTCCTATTTTTGTAAAATAAATGGCGGTAACAACACTTACAACGTGTTTAGATAAAAACATTACATAAATTTGTTAAAAAGCTTATCATTTGCCTCCTATAGCATCATCCTGTTGTGTCAATTCAAGTGTATAGTCATCTTTTTAAATCAAAGACAAAAGACATACATAACGTAATTCATATAATATTTAAAAAAATTATGTAAATTACGTTATGCATGTTACTTACTCTAAGATTGTAGAATTAATCTGTCATGAAAAACAATCACACACACACACACATATATACATACATACATACATACATACATACATACATACATATATATATATATATATATATATATATATATATATATATATATATATATATATATATATATATATATATATATATATATATATATATATATATATATATATATATTACATATATATATATTTTGTAACCTTAGATTATTATTTTATTATGAAAGACTTATCCGTGGTTTTCATAAACTTCAAAACTTAATTAAATAAACTTTGGCTTGGTTTGTGTGTGTGTCAGAAAATGGGAATTTCAAACCAGAACTATAATGATAATTGTGTATATATATATATATATGTGTGTGTGTGTGTGACTTTGATAAGAATAACTGATGACAATCATTAAAAATAAATATAATTTTTTAAATTGCTCATAAAAGTTTGGAAAACACATATCAATTTTCAGTAAAAACGAGTAACTATTTGTTAGAAATAATAGGAAAGGTTTTAAGTAAAAGACAGAGTAAATAATCATTACAAGAAACATTACGAAAGAAATTTCTCGGAATAAACATCAATTCCTTTAAACAATGCTATATCAAGTAACATAGAAAAATTTTGGTATCTAAGTTTGAGAAATAAGTTTAAAATATGAACCATTTGGGAAAAAAATGCCATCATAGCCGTCTTAAATTTCTTAATTAAATTTCCTTTTATAGATATAAAATATTTTTATGTATTCTTTGTTATATTAATTTCTAAAATAATTTCAACAATTCTATTTTTATGAAAATCATATTTTTCCTGTAATACAATTATTTATATGAAATATTATTTTCGTTACACATGCATTTTCTAGAATTCTATAAACAAAAACTATTGTAAAATTATAAGAGAGATCAATTGTTAAAGTTCTGAGATCTAACGGTTAATAGAAATAAATTTAACTACATTTATAAATGTGAACGGTAATTGTAAATATTTGGAATCAAAGAAAAAAATAAATATATATATAAAAGCAATATTAAAATTAACAACGATAATTTTAATGATAATGAGTATAGTTTTTATTTTTTTTCACTTAGCGGAATTTGTTTTTAGTGCATTATTTAATAGTTACCTTAAAATATTTAATAAAGAAATCTTTTTATTATTAATCTGACAAAAATTTCAAGAATTGAGCAATAAGTTGATTTCCATGTATGCAAATGCATAATAATCCCCATACAAACATATAATTGACTGAAATTTATTTTGCATGTATGTGTGAAAACATGAAATATCTATTTTTTTAATGAATCAAGTTCAAGATTTGGATTAAAGTTTGGTAAAACCATCAAGTAAACCAAACAAACAAATATATCGTTACCCCAATTATTCTAATTTAAGTCAAATTATTTGAAATGGCCATCATGTGTGAATAGTTTCTGATAGGATTGGAAATATTTTCTTTCAGTGAGAACTATAGAATAAATCTATTATATATAGAACATATCGAGAGGTAAAAACCTTGCTACTGAGATAATTGACCAAAAAACAGATTAACGTAGAAACTATTCAAATTATCATTATGTATAAATCTAATTCTGAAACTTTGGAATTAGATAAAGTGAAGGATAACTTACGGAATTTGAAATGAAATACCATTAGGAATTAGTTTTCAGAAAGAAGGCATAAAGATGACCAATTTAATCTAGGTGGATGAATGATACGCATTGTTCTTACCTATTCAAGCATTTAATCTCGTCTGTTTATTCAAATTTCCCCTAAGTTAAAGCATTTGATTTCTAAACTATTTTCCACCAATATTTTATCTCAGCATTTTTAATATAATCTTTTGAAAACGAAATGTGTGTGATAAAAGCTAGGTTATTGCTTTTTATTTGACTTTTATTTTTGTGTGCTTCTTGACACAAAATTAAAAAGTCTTAGTACTATAACTTTTTCGGTCATTAACTTAAAATTAATTTAAGTGTATCACAGCAAAAATATCACAATGTAATTGAAATGCAACGTGTACCTTGACTATTTATATACAGGTAATATTGAACATTCTGCAGAAATTCCTACAAAATAATGTGAAAATTTATTCTGTAAGCAAGTTTCCTAAACTTCTTTATCGCTGATTTGAATATTTTTAAATTCTATACATAATGAGAATTACATATTTGTATTAGTTTAAAAATTAAGAGTAGGGATATTACATAATGTTTTGAATACTTTTTGAAATAATTAGAATATGAATATAACAATAATGCCTGCCTGCTAGGAATCTCCTTTTACACTACAAGTGAGGAAAATGTGGTATATTATTTAGTGAGGATCTCTGTGGGTATCCGATCATAGACCCCAAAATGGGCGGATCTTCATAATATAGAAACAAGGTCTAAGCAGATGATCCACAGATTTGGCCAGACCCCCCTCATAATTTTACGTGGATGACACAACGATCACGATGTATTTCACATGCCATTGCTACCATTAGTGAACACGATGGATCTTCGGTTGGGTTGTGATTCAAATTCACTAACTTCAGAAAACGAGAATGAATCTCCTTGCCAAACAGGTCACAGCGGGTTCATGTAAATAGGTATAATTCGACAAATTTTTAAATTTTAAGTCAATATTTTTTTATTTCCAGTCATAGTCCGCCCAGAAGAAATTTATCTTTGACTGAAATATGACTCTTCAAATTTAAAAAAAAAATGTTTTATATATTTTAGAGGTAGTTAAAATATACTCAAAATATTTTAAAATCTTGAGTCATATTTCTAGCAAAGATAAGTATTTAAGGTTGCAACATGACTGAAAATAAAATAAAAAAATTATTGACTTAAATTCTGCTGGCATTGTAGAAAATTAGGCAATTAGGCACATAACTGATGTTTATGTCGCATAATGAAATAATTTCATTTTCAATTATATATAGTAAAAATTAAACTATTATAGCTAAAAGTTACAACCAGTACATATGGTAGTTACCTGTGTTGCGTTTCGGAGCACTGATAACAGAAAGTATTTTCCAATAAAACAATTGTATTTTTCCTCAACAATTATTTTGGTGTTCAATCATACCAAGTAAAAATTAGATGATGAAAATGTTCAGGTTTAATCAGAACATACTATTGGTATTTTTTGTCATTGCACCAGCTAATTCCTCTATGCTAAGCTCAGAGTTAGGCTTTACAAGTTAGGTGGAATCAGTAAAACTAGCAGAAGACCCCCAATACTTGACATGCATCCCCAGAAGTGTTTCTTCACTTGGAAGACATTGCGATCTATATAAGGTGCTTCAGTCGTTTTTTTTTGCTACTCTTCTTTCCTCTCATGATGCATCACAAAAGCCGTTTTCCAACAAGGTAAACAAGTGTTAGGAAGACACATAAAACTGTAAGTAAGTACCGGCCCTAATTTGATATCCTTAAGCAATAAAATTTACCTTTAATAGTTTATAGTACTTAAATTTATCCTTAATAGATATTTAGGGAAATATCTTAAAACAATAGTTATCTAAATTGGCTAATTTAATGCTTTATTCGAAAGTTTGTGATGTTCAGAATGTAATAATATCTTCTGATTTCAATCGATATTTCATGACATTTGATTATTTATTATTACTTGCATTTGCCTTTAGGAGGGAGTAAAGTTTCTAAACTATATTTCCAATTTAACTATTTTCAGCCATTAATTGTTGTTTCAATTTGAAATTTAAACCATTTGCTTTATAGATACTTCAAAAAGCATATTTTAGCTCTATTCGTACAACTCCTTTTTAATTGTGCAACTTTAGTGTTGAGTAAAGCATCTGTGTCTATTTGTATAGATTGTATTAAAATTAAACTGGAGGTGATTAAAAAATTAATAGACAAATAAGAGTGTAATTATTAATTATTAATCCTTATTTTTTTAATTTGAGATCTTGATATTGAAAAACAAACAAACAAACAAACAAACATGGTTGACGATAAGGGATAAATTGACTTTGAGAGAAAAAAAAGCATTTCACTTATGCACCATTGAAAATCACCTGCAAATATTACAAATATAAAAGCAATTGATCAATCTAGCTGACTTTTTCAAGTATATAAATTTGACTAACACAAGTAACACCAAGATATTTATGCGGTATTTATGTGGGAATTTTTTATTATATTGTTAATTTTTAAGGAAAAGATAAGAATTAAGATTCAACAAGTGTTTATTTTAATTGCGTGAAACTCTCTCTCTCTCTCTATATATATATATATATCTTATTATGTCTACCATTCCCTCAATCGAAACGGCATTTGGTGTCCTTCATATTGAACAGCATAGTGTAAGTAATTCTCCTTCACTAGTAAAAATATATAAAATCGAATTTTTTTTGTAAATTAAATTCCTAAAAATTTTCTTTAGATATTCCATCTTCGGAAAACATTTGCAAAGTATGTTTTTCAGTTATTTTATCTTAACTACACATCCCATTTCACACAAACATTATTGTACCACACGATAGTTTCTTTTCTGGATTCTTGATCCATGCAGTCCTTTGTAATTAATTATTTTTAAAAAAAAATTATTGTGTATGGAAAGCAGAAGCTTACCGTACAAAATACAAATACATCATTCGTTACTACTGCCCAGTTACCCTAAAAGATGAGAGTTAGCAAGATGGACGATTGCACAAATGAAACAAGACCCACAATAGTTGGTAAAGATCAAGTGAGTAAACTTCAAAAACTTTTGAATGTGGAAAAAATATACCGTGAAAAACTATATTATGAATAAACTTTTCAGCATAATTTGAGATTGTATTTACCTTTGATTGACGATTAAACAATCTTCAAAATTTTGAGGATTTTCTTTTACAGTACATGCAAGTCCATAGATATCTATGATGGGAGTAATGTAAGGGGGGTTAATTTTGAAACAATTTTAACTAAATAGTTTTAAATACCTGCATTAGTAAAATATGTTTAATATTAATTTTTTTCATAAGCTTACTATGGATTATTTTACGCTTAAATTTAAAAATGAAATTTATTCAAGCAGTTATAAATTTAACTAATTTCGACTCTTAAAATAAAAGTTAGGTTATTATGCAATAAAAATTGGGACACAGAAGCATAATGATAAAACAATGTACGTATTGTGATTTAAAATATATTTCTTATAGAATTTGTTATATTAATTTTTTTAAAAAAAATAATTTTTAAATTGAAATTTTCATTGTTTTTGCTATAAAAATATTGTGATTCTTATTTTCAACAATATAGCAAAATGAACTCGAATATGCATTTATTATATGGAATTTTTTATTATGCATTAATAAATAATTTCATATAAAATATTTTATAAATTCCTAAAGTATTCAATTTTTGTTGTTAACATTTATATTTCAGGAATCTCGTTCAGCGTGCGGAAATTTAAATTTAGGAAATTTGTTTTAATTTGCTATCATATTGCAATAATAGCTGGTATTGTTTTGATATATTAATAACTATAACTGCTGAAAATTTTAATGACTTAGTAACAATAATATATAAAATTAATTTGAGTATAAATGATTTGCTCTAATAGTATTTACAATTTCTTTTTTTTCATTTTCCTTCTATTTATAGGAATCAAATGATAAGAGTACTCAATAGAAGTAGAATATCCATCATTGACGAGATTAAATTATATATTGTTTAAATATAAGTTTAAACAATATTTAATATATTGTTTAAATATAAGTTTTATTGTTCAATATTTTTCCTTTAATATTTTAGTGTCGGATTCATTTCATAATACTAAACTATTGTTAGAAAAGAAATTTGAAATAACTGAAATTTAACAGGATTTATTATTGTAAAGTAAATGCTACGCAAGTTAAATACCCCAACTAAAGAATGAAATATCGAAAGTTTATACATTAAAAGACTTTAAAACACTTTTTAAATTGCTTTTATGTATAAATGTTCAAATATTGTTAATTCTATAGGAGTTATGAGGGATGCACAAACAATAAACTGAAATTCTATATTTCAATCAATATACATGTGTTATTAATCTCAAATATTTAAAAATCTTAATGATTTTGTTTCTTGAATATATTGAGGTAAATTATCTATATTGCTCTTGCAAAGCCAAAAAAGAATAGACTTTAAGATAAAATTTACGATCTTTTTCTAATGAGTGAAATAAAGAATAGTGTAAAAGTTGACGAAAATGATAAATAAATTATTTTATCACATTGAACACATATTTTTATAGAGAATATGGTTTTATACAATGATAGTAAAATAATACTGTGAAAAAACATAGTTTCATAATCCCAATTACTGTGAGAATACCTCACTACATATTTAACCAATAATTTGATATTTTAAATACGAAAATTATTTTAGCTACATTGAATTCTTTCCATTTGCAGGTATTTATTAAAATCTACTTTATTAAAACTCAGATTATTTCACAACTAAGATCTAGACAATAAATTCTAAATATGGAGGCATTTTTAGTGCCTGTAAAATTTATGTAAATTCAAGCAAATTGCTTTTAGAATATTTTAAAAGATGATTCTGAATAATTCAAGATCAAGTATTTATGAACAAAGTTAAACATTTATTACAGTAACATAATTCTTGCATGAATAAATTTTGAAGCTTTAAAACATGAAATGGTTTTTTCTTTTCAAATAAACACCAGTTATTATTAAAATTGTTGTCAAATTGTTATAAATATCTCAAGAAACCCTTCATTTTGAATTGGTAAAAAATGTATTTTATTTAAAAAAAGTAGTTAATTTATTTTCATTATTACTCTTATCCTTTGAATAAGAAATGTCCTATTTCTAATTAGATTCAAGGGAGGATATAGCTTATATCTTACTTAAAATATATTATTACAATTGATTATTCAAGTATACATGGTAAAAGTGATTTCTCTGAAGGTTCAATAGAAATACAGTTTAATTTAGAATTGCAATATTATATTTTGTTCATACCATAACCTTAACAGTAGTTGAAACTAATCTTATAAAAAGGATTTATATTAATCTAGTATAATGATTAAACTTAATTCCATATAAGGATTGTCGTTTTAATCTCATATAGTAGTCCTTAAACATTCTATGGTGAAACGTTTCCTCATAATTAGGCCACAAACGCTTTGGCAACGAATTTTGATAACACACTGAATAACTATTAATGTTACAACTTTATTTACATTATTAAGGACATTCGGAGAAGGAAGCATCTTTTATTCACAAAATATTACAATTATTTCTATTATCTTCTGAATAGTGTATACGTTACGTAAAAGGGATTAATCCTATGATTATGCATAATAATGGGTGATTAAACATAATTACCCATAAACACGGTCAATGTGATAAATAATTATATATTTATCACTTTTGCAGGGAAATATATATAATATCCTACTCGTAATGGGGAATATGATTAATTTAAATTATTTTGATGACGATGTTTTAATTCCAAAAATAAATAATTTCACAAGCAATATTAATCACTTAGCTTTTTTAAGGATATGAAAAATATGATTACTTACAATAAAACTTAACATTAATCTTTAATCTTTCAATTAAAAAATTTGAATAACAATGGCACTTTTGTACGTCCGTTTCAGTAGATAGTTTACGACAAATGCATTAGATAATCGCATAATATATATATATATATATATATAAAGAGAGAGAGAGAGAGAGAAAGAGAGAGAAATAATTGAAAAATGCCAAATGGTTAAAATTACTAAAAGTATAGTGAAGTCTTGCTAGTTATTTCAATAAATACTTTTTTTATCTAAGCCAAAAAGAACTTTAAATTAAATAATAACTGGAGCTTATATATATATATATATATATATATATATATATATATATATAATTTCTGTGTTTTATCAATTAAAAGACCTGAAAAACAAAAACTTTCATTCAAAAATAAACTGAACTTGTATTGTAAAAAAGTATTGATATTTCCTTCCAAGTTTATATATATATATATATATATATATATATATATATATATATATATATATATATATATATATATATATATACTTATTGCTATGCATTTGACGATTATGACATTTAGGATTTTAGTCTTATAGATTTTTACATTTGTATTTATCAAATTTGAACTCTGTCTCGCAAACACATTGTTAATAACAATTGCGTTAGAAAGATCGTTTTCTAACGCAATCGTGAAGTGATATTGCATGATCTTGAAAATCTTCAAGAAAAGTAAATTTTTCTTCGCAAATTGTGAACTGATTTCTAGTATTCCACTTCTTTGTTTTGTTCATGTATGATAAATGTCTCCGTTTTTATTGTCTAACACCATGGCTAATAAATTTCGTTGGTCACTTCTTGCTTTGTCTAAATCTTTTACTCGCAGTTTCTCCGTGTCACCAATATTATCCAAAAGAAAATTTACGATTTGAAGCTTTTAACGCCATTTTTCCCTGTGACGCATAGCTTTCTTTAGCACTTTATCTACATTTCCTAACTTTTTTCCCTAGTTAAAATATCTATCAAGTTAAAATAGACAGTCTCTTCATTCTCATTTTAACTAATAAAATTATTTGCGGATAAACAGTCTTTTAGAAATAGGTCATTGATTTTCAATTTTGAATCATCTTTTAATTCACGGTTGCTTCTAACAGAAAAGTTGTAAAATACTTCTATTGATGTCAAAATTTCTTCTTCGGTTTTAAGATATTTGACAAAGTCATTTGGGAAAGAAATGTCTTCAAATCTACTTTTAAAGACACTCCAAATATTGCTTCATAAGGAGTACACATGATAATTTCATGAAATGATATGTTTATTCTAAATTGTACAAAACATATTTTCTCCAGAAATTTACTAGTTTTATTGCTTTCCAACCAAGAACTCAGTAAATTCCTTACATCTGTTTTGCACACTGAACCGAAGTCGGTGTTTGGATTTTCCATGCACTTTTTTCAAATCCAGCCAAACTGCTCATGCTTCTGTCATGATCTGATTATTGAGCACGGGATTAGGGCTTTTAAGTATACTAAGATCCCCAAATGTAAAAAAAATGTTAATTAAAGGGTATACAGTTTCTGCACATTTCTTTTTAGAGAGTTCCACTGTATGAATTTCATCACGTAACAATGATATTTAAATATATGTTTGAAATCATTATCTGTGGTTGCCACTGCATGTCAATTAAACCGTCTTGGATTTTCAGTTCATCATTTGGAAGACCATTTGTCTAACATGACCTTTCTTGGGTATCGTTGACTGCTTTTGGCAATTTTTCTCCAAGTTTAAGAAGGTTATTATGTCCCACTAGTAATAGTTTTGCGCTATTAAATTTCCTTAATAATTCTGTTTCTGACAGCATAGCTAATTGATAAATGCGCTTAATTATAGTAATCATTTCTGTAATACTATTAGGAAAACTACTGGAATCTCGAGAATCTGAATTAATTAAAAGCCCCAATAATAGTCTAAGGACCCATTTTGCTTATAAAAGGTAAGTCAGCATATTTTTTGAGTATTTCTCTGAATTTTTGTTATACTAGCAATATTCATATTATTTTACACTTTTTTAAATTTATTTTTAAATTATACATAGCCATGCAGAGTTTCGAATTAGGCAATATTTACTCAAAGATAGAAGAGCAAGTAAAATTAAATATGTGATCTAGGAGTAATTGTGTTGATTTTTACTTTCATAATTGCAGATTTATAAGTTTCACTTCCTAATTTTTAAAGATAACTCCTAATTAATAATATCTATGCAATTTAAAAATATAAAATATAAGGAAGATTTCTGTTTATAGAAACCGAAGATTTGCTTATCTATCAATATCTATATGCTTACAAAAATAACTTATATTTTTGTTGAAATTAGCAAATGATGTACAATATAATACGGTTACATAAATTTTGTTTCTTCACTTTCTCCCTCCTTCAGATTTTATTAGAAATATGTATTTAATTTATTATTTTATTAATATTTTATACTCTATAAGAATTGAACTAAATATATAATAAATATAATGAGAATAATTAATGAGAATTTTCAAGATGTTTTAGATATACAATACATTATTATCTCATGTTAAAATAAAATTTATTACTTCATTTTGTCATTGAAAGATTTATAAGAATCAATTTACAGCATTATTAATCGATAAAATCCTATTGAACATTTATAATATAAAAAAGTAAAAGACATTTCTATGGAAGTAATTTCCTTGAAATTACTTCTTAGATTCTTTTTAATTTGTTCGAAATACTTTTTTCGGAGATTTTATATTTTAGAGGTTTGTGTGAGTCCCAAAGTCTCCTGAACCGTAAGAAATTAAGAAGACGTATATTTTCCAAAGAAGATTATACCGATTGCTTAAGTCTACTTTAAATGAATGGAAATAGGAAAATTCTCTAGAAGTTTTGATTTTGATTTCTAGTGTTAATACAATGGATGATTTAAAACTAGTCTGTAGACAAAGAAGTTATCTCAGTATTAATTAAAAACTTTCTTTTCGGAAACTAAAAATACATTACATCACCTTTTCTCATTTTGCTAAATTTAATGGCATCTCGCCAAATGAATTAGATTTGTAGAAAACAAGTATAAATAACTGTTGCAGAATTTCAGAAGAAAGTGAATTAGAAAATTAAAAATTATTGCATCCGAAATTTGAATTCATCCCGATAGATTAATTCTTTTATGTTTTACCCATTGAAGATTAATCGCAAAAATATCATTACGTTGAAAAATACTTTAAATATTTTTACTTGAGTGGTTTCTAATAGCATAGTTAGACTAAATGTTAAACTGAATTAGCAATTTGTACAATGAATGACGTTTTAAGACAAGATTTCTTAGAATTATTTTTTAATAAATAAGTGAATGAAAATGCAAGTTGGTATAAAATTATTTTGATTTATTTATACTTTGAGTTTCGTTATTTGTTTCTTTCACAATTTGCTGAGTGCCTGACGACGTGTACGTTTTGAGAGGATCAACAATCAAGATTTTTACATTTTGCATACAAGTGCTTATGCACACAAATTCAAACATTGTTGTTTAAATTAACGTAAAAGCATTAAGTAATAATATTCGTTAATTTATATGATATTATGTAAAGTATGTATACAATATTAATTAATAAAATATGTGGAAAAATGGGAGAATATATGAAGACGTTCATTTGAAGCAAATAGAATGTCCTCATATTTCCAGGTTTTTAAAGTGTGCAAAGTTTGGGAGCTCCCTGGGGAGTCATACCTTTACGAAGACCGAATTATGTCATGTCATCAAAAAAAAAAAAAAAAAAAAGGAAAGTCTTTGTAAAAGAAACAATGTGTATAACCAAAAAATTGAGTATAGAAAAAAATCGCACATTTTTTGGCAAAATCCTAGTAATGACAATAAAAATTCTAAAAAAAGTTTTAAAAATGAGAGCAAAAATTTGCTAATCTTTTTGCTCCTAACAAATCGATATATGTAATTTGCTTAAATTATTTTGGAAATATGTATGTAATGCTGTAACTGCTTTATTGTGATTACTTCATAAAAATGAAGAAAATTTTGTTTATGAATTATTTTCTGTTGCTGAAAGCGAAACAATTCTATTTTTTTAATTATAAAATTTAAAAAAATATTTTTGTAATTCTAATTATAAAAATAAAATTAGAAAATATAAATAAAAGGGACTTGATTATGAAAAAGTTTCATCCAGTAATATAAAGCAAAAATAACTAGCATAGTTTTGTAATAATCAATTAATGTTTAGTTTAAATATTGTATAAACGGTGATAAAGTGTAAGTCCAGAATTTTAATATGTATACGTGTGATTTTCTCTCTGTTTTAATTATTTGGTATATTTCAAATAAAATAAATTTTTTAAACCAATGTTAATATATTTTTTATTTTATTAGATGAATAATTTTACATCTACATATTTGCATTTGAGAAAGTGTAGATTCCAATGACAAATATATATTAAATATTTTGATCATAGAAAAATTTTGTAATGTTGTAACTGATTTATTTTTGCCTAATTTTAAATAAGGTATCCATTTTGGTACATTTATAAGAGAATTTGAACAAACTGAATGAGGTTTTACAGAGATATAATTTTAATATGCACAATTTGAACTGAAAAATTAAAGAAAAATTTCTGAGATTAAAATATTTTGATAAATAAAAAAAACTTAGAATTAAGTCAATAGACTAAATCTTTCCCAATAATTTCTACTCGCATCTTATCGATCTGTTCTAAGGCTTTTCTTTTCAGTAAAAATAATAGGGAGGCAATATTTCGGAGCCTGTAATTACAATTTTATGATAAAACATTTTTATGAAAAAATCCCTTCTAATAGTATCTTTTTTTCCTTGTGACAAAATTAACTAGATACAAAATTAACTAGTGACAAAACTAACTAGTGATAAAATTAACTAGTGAAGGGTTCGTGACTCAGCAAAACGGTTATGATTTTCATCCCACTTTTCTGAGTTTCTTAACCCACAGATTTACTTTTGGAGTTAAAACGCAATTTTTGCAAACTTTGGCAAAACATCCGTGAAATCCTTTCGACCAACTTGATTTTTTTTGGATTTTAATAAATGGTATATTCTTCTGAGGATAAAATTATTTCAAAACGAAAATTTTAAAAAAAAAAAAAATGGAAAAATCTTCTGGATCTTTAAAATTTACAAAACGGGAATTGATAAACTTAAAGAACTAAAATGAAAAATGATTTTGGAAGAAATAACTTGGGGACAAAAAAATTAAATTTCTGAGAAATATGTTGACATTTATCGAACAATGTGTCAATTATATGGGTAAAAAAATTAAAGCGGTAATTTTATTAAAAAATTGAATCATATCATTCAAACATCATGTGGCTCAAATGATTGGGTGAAAAGTAGATCTCATATGATTCACAGAATAATATGCTTATAAAATGTATAAATAAAACAAACTTATGTAAGTTATAAGAAATGTGTATTTTCTATTAACTGATTGAGATTTTTAAATAATATAGTGAAAAAGGAGTTGTATTTAAGTTATGAATGGATAACTTTGTATGCCTTAATCTTATTGAAGATAATTTAACGTTTCTGTAAGTGGAAGGAAAGGAGATTTTAGTGCTAAGTTAAATATAATTTTTGTAGAGATTACTTTCGTGATCAAATAGTACTCTCATATTTAATTTAAATTTTTATTTCATCCAATCCATGCATGTGATATTCATTTTATTTGAAGTAATATTTTAATCATTTAAGTTGGCTTTTTCCCACATTTGCGTGTTTTGTGTCGCTTATTATTTTTTCTACTTTTCCAAATTTGAATTTATTTTCTCTTTCAGACAATACTTTTAAAGTTCTTAAATTTTCTCATTAACTTTGTCATTATCTAATATGTATTCATAGCTTTTACTATAAAAAGATATTCACATTTTGATAACTTATCTTTTTATATATAATTGTCCTAAAAAATATTCACCTCTATATATTTTGTTCAATCACGTGTTGTTTCAAAATTTATACATTATTTTATACAATTTACATCTTTTGAAAAATTTTTGTGGATGCTGTAATAAATATATTTTTATCAAAATTATTTTAAGCTCATTTATCTTTTGTTTTGTATTTCAGTTTTGATCTGCCATTTCAAATATCATATTTATATCTTTAATTTTATCTTTCACTAAATTTAGTGAATTATACTTACACCTGTAACATATTTTCTGGTGTACATTGACCAGAAAATTTAATATAAAAATTTAAATATTGAATTTACATAAATACATATCAGTCTTTATTTAGAAAAGTTATGAAGGAAAATATGAGTATTATATTTTTCCGTATAATGTCTGTTAT
The DNA here is from genome assembly GCA_030067965.1 of Latrodectus elegans. Classification (NCBI taxonomy): domain Eukaryota; kingdom Metazoa; phylum Arthropoda; class Arachnida; order Araneae; family Theridiidae; genus Latrodectus; species Latrodectus elegans. Next base: position 24,532,099 of record CM057809.1, on the reverse strand, counting down.
ACTGCTTCCAAGTATGAAATTTTATCTGAAAATAGTATAAAAGAATTTGATCAAAAATATATTATTTCCATAAAACAAATCCATTAGTGAATTCCTATTATATTAGATAACGTTAGGAAGTTAATTATGTTTTCAGATTTCTGATGATAAAAGCTGAAGAACACAATTGAAAAACTTGAAGATGATTTTGATTAGTATGAAATTTATGAAAGAAATCTGTCTTCGAATTTTATAATAAAACATATCAAAAGTATAACATGTTAAGATAATGGATAGTGATAAATATAAAAATTTCTAATAAATTAAATCAAGTTTATAAAGGAATGAAATTATGGTATAGAACAAAAGATTGTTTTAATAAATGATTATGAACTTTATTTATTTTTAGAATTAAGAAGTGATTTTTTGATACTTTAAGAAATCTTATCTTTATCTTTCAGAACTTTTCATTCATAGATAAAATCACTAGTCATTTAAGTAACAATATATAGATAAATGAAAAGAATTATTATATAATACTTATAATAGATTTCGCACATCTTTTTTTATAATATTAGAAAGAGAGGGATTGCAAGATTTTATGAGGTAAACAAGTTTTACAATAAAAGGTTTTACATGCAAACTAAACAATTATATTTGATGCTTTTAGAAGGGTATGGATATCATAAATTAATTTATTTTTCATTGGATTTAAATAGCATATTGTACTTACGAAATAACACTTAATTATTTTTTTATTGTTTTTCCTTTTAAGAACTGGCAATTTTAATTGGAAATATAAAACAAGGGTTTCTAAATGTACTATTTATTTTAATTAATTTTATTAATATATTTTTCTGATGTTTAAAGTCGTTAATTTTCACTAACGATAAATAATTTTGTCATGTTTCAAGAACATAAAATGATGTTTTTTTTTTTATCTTTGAAAGATATAATTTAAAAATTTTACTGAACTGTAGCATTTGTTTTTCTTTTAAATGAGTAATCATAAACATAAAAGAATTTTTTTTTTAAAGTTATATTTTTCAAAATATAAATTTTTGATGTTTCAAAAATATAGCAGCTTGTTTTCTTTTGAAAAAATGTAAAATGTTTTTAATAATTTTTTAATAATTTTGTTATTTTATTTAGATAATTGTTCACACACTTTATGTTTAATATGTATTATTATAATATGAATTCAAAATGTATTTGATTTCTTAAAATAGGCAGATTCCTCCAAGATTTAAAACTTTGAGTCGTAAAGGCAACTTATGTTACAGATTCTGAGTATTTGTGTTTACAAACGAAGTATTCCATAATCAGGAATATATGTGGCTCATTTATATTTGAAGGAAATTAATTTAAATGAAACACTGTGGAGCAAATTCTCAAAATAATAAAAACCTAAAAGATTGAACGTTTCATGAGTGGTTTTTACATATATTTTTAAGCTGAGATCCAAACTTTTAAGAAATGTATTAAAACCGCTTTAATCAAGCTTCAAGCTTTTTACTTTCTGCGCTTTTTGCTTAGGTTGAATACATGGTACGTGGAAAAAAATGACATTTTATTATTTTCCTCACCTGGTGACAGTTCAGAAAATAAATAGCGCAATTCCTTAAACTAATCACTCTCTTCAATTATACTTTTTAATAAAATAAGTAATATAACCTTTGCAATTATTTCATTCTACATTTAATATAACTGAAAGGATTTTTGTGTTTCAATGTAGGGTTAAAAATACCTTCAAACCACACTTTTGGTGAATAAGCTCAACTTTTTTATACGTAGCTTTATTTAATATTCCACCATTAATGCCTATACTTGTATTAAAATCTCAAAATATACTCTACAGTTATTTTGAAATCTGAGAGGCGCAAGAAAGATTTATATATTTAATGTGAAAATAAACTGAATTGATTGTGACTAAATTTTTTATTCTTAACTACACAACAGAATAAATTAAATGCATATTCCCAATTAATCTGGATAATAATTTGTATTCTAATATATTTATTAAAAATAATTAATATATTTAGTAAAAATTAATATAGCTATTTACGTTATTACTTTTTTACATCTTAAATATGCAATACCCATCTTTTCTTTCTTGAATTTATTTTTGGCATAATGCATATAAGTTTTTTACATTTATTTATTTATATGGAATAAGCAATAGTTAAGGGTCTAATGTGGGTAAAAACTAATTTTATAACTGATTCTCAAATGTATTACAGTTACGTATCTGTAAAATAGTAGATTTAAAAGTAATGTGAAATATAAAAATGCATTATTTGATATAATTTTCAGTATTTAAAGAAAAGTCTTTTTTTTAAATACTTAATTAATATTGAAGCTTAGTTTCAATGCAGAACTGTATAAATATTATAATTTTAGAGTATTTTGCATTCTTGAACATTATTTATGTTGTTGTTATTTAATACCCAGTTACTAGGATTTCCATTTTCAGCACTACTAGATGAGGAAGTGATGGCATCTTTTATCTAATAGGTTACCAAATACGAGTGTCATCTTAGCCTTTAAAGTAGGGTCTTCGTAATTTAGAAGCAGAGACCAAGCAGAAGGTTCTCAAGACTTGTCCTGCCACCCCAGAGGTATAATTTTACATGGAGGACAGTGCGACCATGACATATTTTACGAGTCTTAGTTGCCATTTGTGAACACGAATAATCTTCTATTAGGTTGAGAACAACCTTCCGATAATGAGAACAATGCTCTAGCCAATCAGGACACCGTGGCCTCTCTTTTAATTTTACTTACTTTTCGTGGAAAATTATCGTTAATTGGAAAGTAAAGTTGATATTTTCAGTTTATGGATGAAATTATTAGATTCTCCTATAACAATAAAAAATTTAAAAGTGAATTCGATTATTTTATGAAATATTATGATTAATTTCATCAACTAAGATTTATAAGGATTTTAAAAACACTAATTTATGTTAACATTTTATTAACATAAATTTTAGGGTTTTATTTTTGTATAATGATCGTATTATTAACAATACACATAATATTGCTATAAGACGTGGATTTAAATTTACAAAAGCCATCATAAAATAATTTTTTATATTTTTCTCCAAATCAAGGTGAAACATAAGGTCAATGAAAATATAAGGTGAAATTCGAATAAAAATATAAATTACAATGTATTATTAAGTAGTTTAAAAGGAACTGGGAAATATTTTATGGAAATAAATTTAATTGCTATGGGTTATATCACTGAGATAAGTATTCAGAAGATTAGTATTTAGTGCTATGATACATGTTCTAATTATCTGTAATGATAGGAATATAATTATAACTATGAGAATACATTTAATTATTTGTAATTAAGAGATATATTATATTGTAAAAGTTACCCTTGTTAATTGCAATCAAGAATTATATAGTATTTACTCCGAAAAGTTTACTTAATGAAAAAAATTAATCAGTGATTGCTTTCTTGAAAAATTAATTTAAGTGGATCTTTAATAAGTTTTGTTAAGGAGAAAGCTTACATTTTGTTTTATCTTTTCTCTTAACAATGCATTTGATATTAGTGAGGTCTTGTTTCCACAAGCTGTTAGTAAAATGATTTTGCAAGAAAACAGTTCTTCTAATTTTAACTGTGTATTTAATATCTATTTAAAAATCATTTCCTAAATAAAAAGCAAAGATATAGTTTGTGTCATTGATTTACGTCATAACATTAAAATGAAATTACTTTTTCTCATAATATCTACAATTAAGAGTATACTTTATACTTTATCTCACACACATTATTTATCAGAAAAGGGAAAACTAAATAGTTTGTAAATATGGTATTTAAATGTATTTGAAAAGACGTAACCTAAGAATCGGTACTTTTTTAATCTTAAAATTTTCTATAATGTATTAAAAATATAATGCATTTGTGGAATACAGTTTTATTTTAAAACTTCAGAAGAAATACGATTCAAAAATGGAGAGAATTGAAAGATTTTCCGTTGTTCACTTTCTCTGCAAGACATTCAAGTAAAGAATTGATATTTGTGTAAAAAATAAATATTTCTTGTTTTGAACAAGAAGTCTGATGTTTGCTTGTGGCTAGGAATTCTTATCTGATTTTATCGAAAAATTGACGATATTCAGATTTTATTCAACATCTCTTAAGAAATGTTTCCTTGGACATTTTGCCATGAAATTTGGAAGAATATTTCACTCTCTCTTTCTAACTTTTAAATTTAACTTTTAAGCGCATGAATTCAGAGAAAATTTGAGCGACTAATATTATATTAAAATTTTTGAATTGGGCAGATTCTAAGCATATATATCAAGCGAAATCGTGCAAGATGAAGATTAAATGGAATATTGTGCTAATATTAAAGAATTTATTTTGGAAACTAAAAACAATATACTAAATTATTTTTTAAAATTGCATTTTGTGGTATTTACAAATTAAAATTTTCGGGGAAAACAGACAAAAAAATTTATGCATTACAACAGTCGTAATCTTATCAATAACTTAAAAAGTTGTTAATTTATATATGTATTAAATTTTTGAAATTTTCAATAATTACAAACATATAAAATGTGTTTTTTTATTTCTGTCTCGTATAACTAAGATATGCATTAAAGTATTCTGAGATTTATTCAAAAATGACTTAAATTTTCACAAACTAATATAGACAAAAATTCGACAAAAATTACAGAAAATTGACAGAAAATTTTTAAATAATTATATTATTGCTGAATTCTTTGAATAAAGTGAGCTCTAAAAAGTGAATACTCAGACTTCATAAAAACATGATAGTGTAAATTAATTATTGACTCATAGCATAAGACAATGAATCAGCGTAAAGCAGCAAATAATTTTGATTTCTTTTAATACTTATTAATGTATTTTTGGTAGAAAATTATTATTAATATTATCTTTTAATAATAATTTTCTACCAAAAATACATAACTAATAAGCAAAAATAAAATATAACAATAATTTGGAGCAAAAACACCGTGAAGTATAAATACAATTTACATCGTTTTTTGAAGTTAATATTTCTTTTAAGGAATTTTAAGCTTACATTATAATGTTGCTACATATTAAATGAGATTTTAAGCTTTTTTTTCAATATTTAGTTTTATTTTTAGTAAAATTAATTTTTTAGAAAAGGTTGACATATATGTTAAGTGTATAGAGTGCTGTGTTTCATCCAAAATATTTTACTCCCAATATTATAGTCATTCTTTCATTTATTCTATATTTTCACTGCCTGTTTTGCGTTTTTTTAAATACCATACTGTTTGATAAATCAAATTTTTGCTCATTGAAATTTTAAAATATATTAATAGTCTATTTATTTATTTTAGACATAATAAACACTAAATTTCAAATACCTACTTCAGACATACGACCACTAGACGTGATCAAACTACTTTGAAGTTTACTACACTTTTGTTCTAGTATTCTTATGATCACCATATTTAATTATCATATTTTTGTTATACACTTTATATCAGAATTTGAAACTAATTTTCATTTGTAAATAGGATGTTGTTTCAAAAATTTTAATATTTGACCTTTCCCTTATGTTAAATTATAAATGGTATTTATGCTTGATTTAGATATGCATTGTTTATTACGAGGTATCCTAGATTATGACAATGCATGTAAAGTTTCTTACAGTACAGAGGTAAATACTTTTCTCGATGTTTACAGTATACCTTGAGATATTATGGCAATTCTAAAATCTGAATTACAGTTACTACTAAAAAAATGACTGAAATTTTAATGTTTGTCATTCATTTAAATTTTAATCTTTGCTGGAATCAAGGAATTTTACAGTAGTGTTACTTTGTTTTTTGAAAGAAAATTGTTTGTATTATGTAAAGGTATTACATTATTTAATATTTAAGTACACTATGTTTTTCATATTTTCAAAGTTATTTGCTTTTTAATAATTGAAAATCTTAAATAAAAATTCAAAATATATATACTTTTATTTTATATAAATTATTCTATTTCTTTTTTTAAAAAATATTTTACAGAAATAAAAATTTATATTGAAAGTTTTCCATATTGCATAGTTATTATTCTGAAATATATTGTAAAAGTATATTTTAGATAGTGTTTCATGTATACTATAGACATGCTCATTTTCCTTTTGATATTCAAGTTAAAGGATGAAACTATAAAATTTGACACATATTTCATTTTCAAAATGTTGGGTAAATAATGTTATTTAATAAAATCAAGATTCATCGTCAATAATGCATCAGTTGTTTATTTGTTGATTAAACAAAAAGTCAATAATGATAATTTAATTTTTTAAATTTTAAGTTTCTATATAATATTTTGTTTTATGAATCCCCGTAAAAGTTTGAGAAATATTATATTACTATATATTCAATTGTATTATTTCTCATTTACTTAGAAATAGCATTTTAAGATACTTGAAATATTTTTAAAATTATCTGACTTTAATTATACTAAACATTTATTTAAATCAGATATGAAATAAATACTAAAGTATATTTATGATGAAAATTTTAAAAAATCATGCAAAATTATTTAAAATTTTATGTAGATGATAAAATTCCACGATTTAAAATATTATATTTTTCTATATTTAATAAATACTTACAGATACTACAAAGCGTTCACAATTTTGAGCATTTAATTGCCAACCAAAGCATTTTGTAACATTTGTTATAAAGATACATTCGAATTGCATTAAGACAAAATCCGTTACGACAGAAATCTCATTACAATGAGCGGTGCACTAAGAATAGGCATATAATTTCCCTTAACTGGTTTAACCCTGTGGAAAACTACAATTTTCAGTAGTTGTTCAGGTAGAAATTTTAGATTCTTCTATAAATTTAATATTTTATGCTGAATTAGGTTTTATTTATGTGAAATGTTTATTGTTCTAGTTGAAATTTCGTCAAAATATATACATAAAAAAAAACTTTTTTTGTTGTATTGGATTCGTTTGTGACGCTTTCTTCCATTTTTTTTCGTTAAAAAGGCAAAATTTTGGTTTCTCATTAAGAGATTTTATTCAGATTTTGTGTTTAAGTAAATTATTAATTCTCTGCACTTGACAAATTAATAAGTAAGTTCAAACTTGGTAATTTTGGAAAACATACATTATTGCTTAAATGTTTCATTTATTTATAATAGTTTACTTACTTTAAGAATACTTGATTGTTTTTGCGAAGAAAAAGTGTTCAGTGTTTTCTATACTTTTTTCAATTCTAACCATGAATCCATAAAATCAAATTTTCTTAAAATATAATATTTCATCAGATGAGTGATTTCTAAAATCTTTTAATATTGTATGCTGTATAATCATATTTTCATAAGAAAGTAACTTTTATTAAATCCTAATATTAAAACTAAAAGGTTTCATGAACAGATACATTTCTATGAAAATTTTAAAGACTAATATTGGTATATATTAAAGATTTTGTGTATGACTCTTATAATGTTTTTTCTCAACTTATTTAAAAATGCTTATTATCAAAACTTCTATCATAATGAAGATTAAATATATGAAATATGTCTTACTAGTGTCGTGAATGCAAGTTTTTCATTTAAATGCATATGCTTTGTTTTTAATGCCTAATATATATCAGTATAAATCTTAATAATCATTGTATATAGAGTCTTCATAAGATGAAAAAACACAACAGACAGACAGCCCACATTTCTCTAAATTTTATGATTCGAAGAAATTATAAGACTATATATGTAGCTTTTTAGAAACAAAGTATAATAAGCAAAGTAATCGGAAATAAGTTAACATTTCCGATTACTTTTCAGTAAACGCAATATTCTTCTTATATGTAGAAGTGTGAAAAATCATCCCTCATGTTTCCTCAGAAGAACGAGAAATGATAAATGACAGAACTTATATAAGTGATTTATGAACAACTTGTTCCTTTCATTTTTTCAGAAATTGATGAAACTGTTTCTTTTCCTGTAAAAATTGAGATTTATTTCCCTTTGTTAATTGAAACGTCTATGGTGATGAGCAATGTTTTGATCTCGTAGACCCACTTTCTTCCGCTAAACATTACTCTATTAGATTAATATTGGGCAGATCATTAAAGAAAATTTCACATTGTAAATAATTCAATGAATAGAAGTGGACTTATGTTCACAAGAAATTTTGATGTTGAAGATAATTTATTAACAAAGACGCAGAATAGAAGTCATTCTCAGTTTCTAAGACTTATTTCAAAATTAGAGACTATATCAGGGATTATTCTATTTTCATAAATGGTACAATTACTGTTTCTAGAGTTCTCTTGGTAGTTAAATTATCATGCAAAAAAGTAAAGCATAAATATATCAAAGATAATCAACTGGAATATCTGATAATTTATATAATAAACGGTTATTATTTATATATAATACCACACTTTCATTACTTCCACTGATTTTTTTGCTTATAAATTAATTTTCAGTACACATACATATATACCAACACATATATGATGTCTTTCTTTACACGTTTAGTATTTATCATATAGTTATATATGTAATGTTTGATAAATATGTTCCTATGATTTTTGATAGATATTTTCATCTAATTACTCAATAAACAAGTTCATGGATATATGTAAAAATATTTTTAATAAACTATAAAAATGAAAATAATAAAAAATCGCTTAGTTGCTTAAAAATAAAAACAAGGTATTTGATTTAAGATAAATTTTGGAAAGAATGGTTAAGCAGAATTTAGTTCAAAATTAAATTATATGCATACAAATATGTATGTAGTTAACATATTTTGTATCATAATGGGGGAAATAGTTTTATATTATATGTGAAAAGTTTTATTGGCCAAAAAATTTATTTTTCAAGTGTGATGGTATTCTTTCTAACAAAAATCACTTAATAGAAATAAAAGAAAATTGTGTGAGAAGTAAAGTAGGAAGTAATTATTTCTGATACTTAATTTTGCAAGAAATTTGCATATAAATAATAAAATTATTATTTGATGAAATAATACAAGAAAAACTTTAGTCTAATTTTACCTAGAAAAACTAAAAAAAAAAAAAAGTAAGATATACAATATCTTAATTTTTTTAATAAATGTTTCTAATTTTTTAAATGAGGATATTCCAATATTTAATTTTGATGAATGTCATTAGCCGCTGTTAAGCATTTATGAATCATTATTACTCTACACAGATAAATGGCACAAATTTACGCCAGTATTTTCAATCGAATGAATAAGAATCAAATTATCGTTTAAAATAAGTAATGCTGTCTGCATTCAATACGCAAACATATTGAGAATTCTTAAAGTATTCAAAATAAGAAATTAAAGCTTATTGGTTACTTTTATGAAACTAAATTTATTTAAAATTATTATTTTGATACCATAATAATTTTCTTTTCAATGCATTTGTAAGGTTTTACATTCCGTTCATCCAAATGCTGTTTTGAATATTCTTCAAATTAGCTTTCGTTTTTTTTTTTTAAAAAAAATGTTTTCGCAACACTACGATATTATTACATTCTTATAAATTTATGTGCTAATTTCTTCTTATGTACTCTTATTTTGTATGAAAATTTTTATGCGTTAAATGTTTCCAAAAATTAACTATGAGCTTTATTTTAGGCAAATTTATTTGCTTAAAATAAAATTATTAAAGGATATAACTTACATAATTTGACATTTTGCATAGTTAGAATAAATTTTAACCATCCAATATTTCAAATTATTAGTTAGAATCAACTCTAGCTATGCAATATTTCAAATTATGTAAGCAAAATGAAAATTCATTTTTTTAAATCTTCGATGTATTCATAGTAAATTTTTACAATCCTTGAATATCTCTCTCACCCACTCTCTGTAATTTAAATTGCATCGCTTAATAGTAATTGATTGAATGGGATTTTAGAATCACATATTCTATACACAAATATTGTTTCACATATTTATATCTATATCTGTATGCCCATAATTTATACAAACATATATATATATATATATATATATATATATATTCTGATTTATTTATTATGTATAAATGTTACATTTAAAGTGCATAATTTAGTTATTTAATTAGGTATTTGATGAAATAGGGAAGTCATGCATATTTAAATTATATAATAGGTGAAAAATTTTATACTTTGCTTAGTTATTTTATAAAATAACTAATGGCTGACTATTAAAAATGAAAAATAAACAATTTCAAAGTTATTTTATGAACTAATTAAGCAGGAATATTTAAAATATCTTAAAAATTGTATTTTATTCCTTATGCAGATGATTAGTTGATAAGTAATAAGCAAGTGTAGAGGATATATTTATTATTTCTCATACTGCTAACTTATGTTACAAACATAAGGGTGTAAGTTCTACATATAAAAGCTACGGATTGAAGTGTACATACAGACGCAATGCACATCTATAATCGGTTCAAAATGGTTGGAAAACAACTATTGCCAGTTCAAAGAACTTTTGACAGCTGTATTTCCTATTTTAACGATCAAGATATCGTTATTCCGTAGATTACCTAGTTTTTCTTTGAAATAACAGATTTCACACTTTAACGGCAACTCCCAACCCCACACACGTCGTTCTCATTACCTTATTACTAATTACCTCATTACTTGGTTTAAGCGAGGATTTCTCGGGTTACTAAACTCTGCTGGTTACTAAACTCACATAAAAAAGGGGCATTGGAATTATGACGTAAAATAGGTCATAGTTCCAATGCCCCCCCCCCCATGTGAAATCATACTTCTGGGGCTGGGAAGCCGAATCTGGGATTTTTCTTTTAGTCACTGCTTCAAAATTACGAAGACTCAACTTCCTCCGGGCCGAGTCCCCAATTCCTCCTTTGTTATTCCGATGGTTGGAATTCCCTAAATGGTTGTGCAACAACAAGAAAAAACATATACAAGGTATAAATGACGGAATGAATGAATATTCCTTGTGAGTGGAGCTTTCTTAAAGCTTGTTACTGTGAAAGATTGAAAACTGATTATGTGCATATCACTTAGGTAGTCTGCAATTTAACTAATTTGATTTGGCAAAATAACTGGTTTACGGTTTAGAAAGAGTGATATCGAAGAATAACTAATATTATGTTAATTTTTTAATTATAATAATATTTTAAACTCCTTTACTCTTTGTATTATAGTTATAATTTGATTGATCACATTAATTTTATCAATTAACTTATTAATTTCTTGATTGTATTAACTGGATTTTTTAGGTATCGAAAAATAAATAATATCGTGTTAATTTAAACGTACAGAAACGTTGCTGTTTTTCCAGCAAAGATCTTATTTTCTTTTTTCAAATTATTTACGTTGTTTTAAGAAATAAAGCAATTTTTCGTACTTTAGCGATAAGCTCTAACATACATTTTGTATATACTTCTTCACATAATAAATATATATTAGGTATGTGATACATGTTATGTTGTCTATAGTTGCCATATAAATATGCAAATATTTCATGACTTTTTTTTTATCTTATAATTCTGCACTTTGTTATGAGTTTACAAATTTACAAAAACAAGTTTAAATTTTGCAGAATGACATTATTACTACCCGCTTATGATCTCCTGAGTTTTTTTATATTTGACAAAATAATATTTTGTAAAAACTGTTAATAGGTTTAATCACTTTTATATAGACTTTCTCATAGCCATTTCATTGGGGAAATTAAAATGAAGAGACCTTGTATTTGAAGTTATCCTAATCCTAATTATAATTTTTATTTAATATTTGAAGAACTGGAATAAGAATAATTTTCCTGAAAATAGCGACGAACAAATATATTCACTTATTATCAGTTTAAAAGTGTAGCATTTGAAAATATATTGGTAACAATTGATATCCTGAATATTCAGTATTTATAGAAAGAGTATTAAAAGTATTTTACAGAAGGTAGTTAAAAGGAATATTATGGTTGAAAGATTTGAAAATTTCCTTATTTATAAAATTTGTGCTGTAGAAAAGATAAAGAATCTAAGGTGAAAACTTAGGATTAAATTTTTTTTAGTCTATCTTACGAAAATTTAAATTACTTAAGTTCTAATTTAGAAGTCCATAGGTAATTCGAAAGTACAAGAAATTGGCACTGCTTTAAAATTCTAAGTTTACGCACTCTTTGAGACACTTTTCAAATTTAACAAATATGGAGTATAACTAAAGGCTTTGATCAATTAAAAAGTTATACAAGAAGTACGTGAAGTACAAACAATCTGATATAAAGTTATTTGGCAACATTAGCATTTCGCGATGAAAACTAAAACTTTTTCATTTTGTTTAAGAAGAGAAAATGGGAGACAAACCAAAAGAGAATATAGTCTTTAGCCTTAATATTTATATTTGTAAGAATGTTCCATCAGAAATTGGACGCCACTTAGTGAACAGCATTATGACCTAATAGTGTCGTACGGCATTTTAGTGTTTAAGGCATAAATTGATTTTTGAGGTAACTCTTCATGGATACTGGGCCGTATTCAAATATCGCAAAAGTGTAAATCCGGAAAACTCATATCCACTCCAACTGATATGCACGCAGTACATATATAGATATACTGTGGTGCAAGTGAGCCCCGGACTGTACCTTTAGGTTAACGGGCTTAGAATTCTCGCCCATCACCAAGTGCCTCGTAATTTTGAATCACGATCAGATGACGAGGTCATACCTGAGCTGGCACCCTTTTCTCCACATTCACGCCACAACAGCGGAAGGACATTGGATGTCTAACGTGGACACGTCTCCAACTCATGGAGCTTTTTCAGACCACTTAGGAAGAATACGGCGTGGTCAACCTCCCAATTACTGTCCACGGCAAAAGATGCTTCACTTTACTGATCTTAACGGGAAGCTACTGAGGCATCGGAGCTCTTATATACGTAGTACTCAATGTTCATTTCGCGTTATTCAAAGGCAGTTGGGATAAAAAAAAAACCCCTCTCTCTGAATAGCGGTGTTTTACCACTAAACCATGGACAGTGCTACCTTAGAAGTTGAAAAAACAGGAACGTATATAGCATTTTAAAAAAGAGATGGGTTAAGAAAGAATATGTGGCAGGGAACTATGCAGTATTCTTAGCTTTTAAGTATTTCATATTCTCAGGAATACCAGAAATTCTAGAAAAATCACATGATTAAGTGATATCGTGTTAAATGAATGCATAGTTAAAAAATGAATTGGACAATATTTGTTTATTTTGTAATATTTCAAAAAACTAAAAAAATTGAAGCATGTATACGCACGCACACACACACATCATTTAGATGTAATAAGCGAATGATGATAAATATCTAAAATCCACAAAAATAAAAAAAACCGTATTTAAATTATTTTCAAGAATGGCTCCAGAATCAATTAAAGAATGAATAGGCATAGCAAGAAGAGACAAAATTATTTAATTACTATTACAAAATTTAAAGTGTAAACAAACTAAACTTGTTCACAGTGTTTCCTATATGGAATTATTACAATAACGAGATTAAATTCAAACTGTTTTTGGTTGAAATCTAATGTCAACCTTGGTTGAAATATGATGAATAATATATATACTATGCCGAAAAAAGGAAAACATACATATCGAAATATTTGAATATTAAATGGCTTCATGATAGAGAAAAATAATCGGTCTGTTGCAACCGGAAGTTTGTTTGAGAAAACAAAAATCATAGAATGGTTAAAAACTACCATTCATAACCTTAATAATGTGAAAAACAGTAGTAAATATAAGCAAATTGCAGTAGTGCAATACAGGAGATAAATTTCAGGTTTAAGTAAAGTACATTTTCTTAGAGTTATAAATTTTGAAAGGTGAAATTGTAACTGTAAATAAAAACTAATACCAAAATCAATGCCCAAAAAATGCTTGCAATAATTTTGCTATAAAATAGGTAGGAAGAATATTTTTTTAATATAATTTATCACAGAGTAAATCCTCATTAAATATAGAATAGAAATTATCATCACAAGCATTTATCCTTTGACTCTCTCTCTCTCTATTAAAAGAAAAATAAGAAAAGCTTGAAATTAAACTTATTAATAAATTCTTGGGTGGGCTTTCGTTTCATGTCCCAAAATATTACTGCTTATGTTACAACCATAAATTAAACTTATATAAAACTGGAGAGAGCAAAGCTTTAATGCTTTTTTTGAACCTGTGCCAATATTCTCACTTCAGTTTTCCCTTGGAGTGTTCCAATATTTTCATTATTGAATTTAGTTTTCCACATAGAAAAGAATTTCTTTGACTCATTTATTCTTTTATTTTCAGAGAACGTCAAAGGAAAAGAAGACAAAGTAAAGTGGAACATTGGAGGATGCGAAATATTGAAAGATTAAGCAGAAATGAAAGCTCATGCTTCTGATAAAATGTTAACAGAGTTGTATTTTTTTGTGATACTCATAAATTATAATCAAGAATAATTTACAAAAAATTGCACAAAAAAAATAATCCCAAGGTAATAGAAATAATAAAAGTTTCAACTACTATTGATGAAATAGGAACAAAAATTAATTTTTTAATTAAGGTATTATATAAGTTATTTAATTCAAATATAAAATAGTTAACATAACACTGTTTATGTTAAATACTCTAGAGTTTAATGACAATTAGAGTATGTGTATGCTATTTTTAAAAATAAATCAAATATCTTCTAAGTCATTTTGCGCTTATTTGATACAATGACAAATATTTTAAAATTTAACTAATAATTGAATACATTTTAATTTGTAATATTTTAAAATATTTCCGTAATGAAATTTCAATATTGCTTTGTATTGTAACTCTCTCTGATTTTTTCAGACAAAAATGCATAACAATAAATCAAAGATAAGACTATTATTTATCCTGTGTGTATATATATAATCTTTTTTAACTTTCTCAATTTCTTGAATGTAATTCTTTGCATTTATTATTTTATATAAACTGTGTTACCGGAAATGAATTACATAAATGGTGTTTTCAAACATAAACAATTTCACAGTAAAAATTAAATTCTCTGCTCAATCTGTATATCAATCAGCTATCCAGATTAAGCCATTCATTTTTAATTGAAGTTCATTCTAATAGTTTCAATCTGAGTAACTATCAATTTTAAACTTTCTCAGCATTTAAAACTTTTTTTTTGTAGAAAATTTAAAATAATTGTACTATGGGGAATACTTAAGAGCACAACTTATTTAATTTATTTTATTAAAAACCTTATTATTATTTTAACTACAAAATACTGCATTCCATACACAGCTTTATTCTTCTCATTTTGAAGTTTTTCTCAGTTTTTTTTATGTACAAAATTAGGCTTGTATTCCATGATATATTTATAATTTTCATCAGATTCTTACTTTTTAAAATTCGTTCTATTAGCACGTTTTTAAATTTTAAAAAAGCCTGACATTTATCTCTGTAACTTATTTATAATTAATAACAAAATTTACAAATTTAAGAGTATACCTAAATCTAAATAGTTAATTTATTCTTGAAAATATGAAAAATACTTATTTCTATTTTAATTAAAAATAATTCTTGATATTTCATTTAAAATTATTTAATCTTATTAAAATACTTTTAAAGTAAATATTTTGGAAAGATTATTTTTTGCTGGAAAAATTTTTAACAGATTTATAATAGTAAAAAAATATCTTATTTTGAAATAAATTGCTTACTTGAAATTACTTAAATGAATACTTAATGAAAATATTTAAATGAAAATACCTAAATGAGATTATATTCTCTTAAACATTGCATAAGATATACAAATGCATTGAATTTTATTTCGGTTTTGAAAGACTGAAAGTGCATTTTTTATTGATCCATTGGTATATAATTTTTTGATGTTAAATACAAAAACTGCTTAATATGTTTACGGGTAATGTTTGGTTCAGAGTTTTGATAAAGTTATTGATTACAGAGAATTGGAATAAGGGAATTCTCTCTCTGATTAAGAGTAGAAGAAGTGTTTTATAAACAGATATTAATTTAAAATATTTAAAACAGATTTCCGAAATCAAACTGAGAGGAATTAAAACAAATTATATTTTAAACATCCGCATTGGTTATATTTACAATTGTGTTTATTAATAATTTCATTTACTATTCAATCTACAATTTAAAGTGATTATCTATAAAAGTGGTTTCAACTAAAATTTTATTTTTAAATATATCTTTTACATTCTGTTCATTAAAATTTGTAGGAAAAATGTCATTCTTTGTTAAACACACTCAAATAGTAAACAATAAAATATGTTACAAAATTTGAAATAAATTGATTTTATTGAAATTTTCTCAAATACCATAAAAGGTGGAAATTCCTTAGCATTTCAAGTTAAAGTTTTATAAAAAAAATAATATAAAATTATTTCATCTTATTAGTTCGTTTATTTATATTAACTAAAAACATTCTTGACAGAAAATTAAAATTTTTTTATAATGAATACGTAATGCACTGAAAGCATAAGTAAGTGAAACTTATCAACATTTGTTTGAAAAACTCTATTCAAAAATTAGTTAATACTATTATATACAAAGTTACTGTTTCGAATCTGATAAATCACGTCATTTTAAATATTTTGAGTTTTGAAATATAGAATATATTGAGAAACCTTAAAGTGAAAGTTTTCCATTTCATTTCTTTACACGTGGAGAATCAACTTGCTTGGTTTTAAGCAGATAAAATCTTCATAAGTGGTTATCTCATGTAAATGAATAATTGTTCACCTTTTAAGATACATATAAGTACCTTTGCAGCAAATTAACAATGTATCCGACAGTTGATTTCATGAAAAAAGGTTTAGCATTAATATTCAAAGAATGAATAATGAATGAGTAAATTAAATAAGTATTTAAGAAATGCTTTTTTGTAGAAATTTGAATATTATCATTTAAATTAATGGTTTTGATTTACTTAAATAGAGAAAGTAAAAATACTGCTTATTATTTTTAATATTCACGAGTACTGAAAATATGTGGTAAAAGTAATACCATTTACTGATTTTAAGAAAAAAATAAGCAAATAACTGAATGAAAATTTAATAATTTATATAGAAATATTTATATTTAGACTTTCTGATTAATTTTTATTTGCCGAATTAACAAATGTATAATTAGTAATCAAGTCTCTATGTTACTTACTCATAAGCGTGATTTGATGTTCAGGTGCACGTGGAGGTTTTTAATAGTTTGGAGTTCTCTCTAGATTGTTGAAAGTTACCAAAGTTGACAGCAGTATGACAAATTGATCAATGATTGGGAATATCTTTTTGACTAATAGATAGTTAAAAATATAAATGACAAAATATCTAAAACTTAACTTTGTGGCACGACAGCCCATGTAAGATGTATAAGGCCTACAGTGCTCATCTCTGTTTCCCTGACCGGGAAAAGGTCCTGGGGTGCGAATCATATGTCCCGATTATGTAGTCAGCCTAACGCGAATACCCCATTGTTTAGTTTTCAAGTATGCTTGGTACTCAGTTTATCGACCCACTGAAGGAATGAAAGGCTGAATCAACCTTGCCCAGCCTCAGGATCGAACCCTGGACTGTGCATTGAAAGTGTAAAACGCTACCACTAAGAAACCAGTCTTAGATAGAATATCTATTATTCTTTTATAACTCCTACTAGATAACTAAAAAGTATAAATGACTTTTAAAGTCCATTGCGATCAAACAAAATAACTTTTGGAAAAGCTGTGTAATTTTTTTTGTCAAAAACAATTAAATTTTTATGTAATGTTATTTTCACGTTATGTATTGTAAAATTTTAACTAAAACTTTAAAAAACGCTAAATAAAAGTTATTAATTCTTTGGAATACATTTTAATGAAAACAAAAGGATAATTGTTTGTTTCTTTATTATTATTATTAAATTATTAGTTAGTTTAGCGGAAATTATTTTCACAGAAATTAAATTAGTAGAAAAATTTATCTTGGTAAATCTATAGTTTCATAAAATTTAATATTAACTTGATTATTTATAAAATAAGCTCTGAAAACTTCCTTAATATCAAATGGATTCATATAATTAGAAATTAGTTAAGGAAATTTTGTTTAAAAAAACTTGTTTAGGTATCTGAAATAATCAAAGTATAACTTATTAAAAAAATTAATAATTGTAATTTGCAACTTCCTTTAGGATATATTATACTACATGAAATAAATTTGTTCTCTTTTACGCAATATTATATTTTAGTATGACAAACTGAAGACTTCAATTTTAAATTTGTATGCAAGATTCACGAATTTGATCCAATTTAAAAAAATTAGAAATAATATTTTTCATTACATTTCTTTTGCCCGTGAACTTTAATTCGTATTTAGTAAGTAGCAATAATCATTAAGGATCATTGATGGCATAATATTATAGAAACATCATACCAAATAAACCTCTGAGTACTTTGAAAAAAATTGTTATATTAATCAGAACTATGAATCAAATGAAATCTCCGCAAAATTAGTATCATTAAAACTTTGAAAGTTAATTCTGTGATTATATACCAAAATAAAATGAATTGACCAGTCAAAATAACTTCCTGAATGTCAATAATGGCGAAGTCTCAATTAAGAAACATGTTTAAATTTTTCTATATCAACGCATGTACGTCTTATTTTTTTGTATACAACTAACAAATTATTAACATAAGAAAAAGAAATTCTATATAAAAATAATAACTTGCTACTCATTTTTCTATTATTTTTTTATTATTTAAGTAGGCATAAAGTGGCAAATAACTGTGAGGTACAAAGCAAACGGAAGAAAATTCAGTTTAGAAAGAAATGAAAGCTTAAATAGTAATGCAATGAAATCTGTTAGTATTTAAATGTTTCCCATATTATTTTAAATCAACAAAGTATATAAAATTTACTACACCAGTTTATCTAGTATATATAATTTAATATAACTTTAAAGTTAAGGAACTATGTTTTATAATATTATTTCTAAAATCTTAAAATCATAACAATTATACAAACTGAACTTTACAAAATTGCGACATCATAACTGTTGCATTTCATTTTTATTAAAAATTGATTTAACAAAAAATCAACATTGCATATTTCTGAAAAAAATTTATATATTTAAGTCTTATTAATTCTGATATGATCATTAAAACTTTTTTCCTTTTTTACAACGAACAAAATCTCATTAATTCTTAAAAATTAAGTTTCGACAACTTGAGATATTTTATTACATTAATTTCTAATATACATTTTTTATAGTAGAAATTATCTTGTTATGATAACCATTGTTTTTTGAGAAAAGGATGTTAAAATCAATGGACAAAAAATTTAAATAAATGAAACAAACTGACGATTTTATTCATACCAACGTGTCAATAAATTGAATGAGGATGATTGTAAGAAATTGAATAAAAACAAATGAATAGACAAAACGGAAGAAAAGTAAGTTTTTCTGAACACTTTTTTTCTGGAACAAGTGATTGTGAGTGATATGTGGTGGTGATTATTAATGGAGAAAAAGCACCATCCACCATTAGCGAACTTACAGTTATAAGGTTGCGAAGCCAAATCAACATCTAACAAAGACCACTGTCTCCTTTCCTTTACCACTAGTTCAGTTTCTGATTGGAAGATAGAAATCCACTTCACTCTTTGTTAATCTTTCTTGAAGAAAATAAGATGCTATTTCTGGAATAAATTGGCGACTCCCTTGTCGTCTCTCATGATCCATTGCTTAATCAGAAAATTATTTAACTCATAATTCAATGCATTATCATAATTAATGTTGAATAAAAAATAATTACATTGTCAGCTTTTTCTGATTCTTTATCACATGCCTGTCGCTTTGTCTTTCATTAAAATTCAACGTTTCTTTATGATTTAGTTTCCGATATTTATAGAGAAAGAATGAATGCGAGCGAAATAGAGAGATAAACTTTTAAAGATTTTTGAAAAATGTAAAAAGAAAAAATATAAAAAAATAACAAGCAACATAAAAGAAAAGCCTTCAAAGTTTTCAAAAACAGCACTTATAATTATAATTAATGATTAAATTAATTTAAATGAAGGACAATAAGATTTAATTAACATTTCTTTTTTACCTAAAAATTACTAACAAGTTCAGAAAAATATTAATAAAATTAAATATGGGCTTCAATATGTAATAAAAGTACATAATGGATTAACAAGGGAACGGGTAAATTAAAGGATACGTATTCTAAAATTGAAATTGCGTGAAGGATATACATTAGCAAATTGTAGGGAAGCATTTCCTTGAACATAAATGTTTCTGAGTTTCTACAATATGCATCTATCTATTGTTCATTTAGTTTCAGTTTTCATGAATGTTAGCTTTATGAGTGATGATAGAAGAATTCTAGGATTCTGTCAATAAATCTATTGTTGCTTGCAGGCAACAGGAAATATAACATTTGATTTCTAATAACTTAAAACAGAAATATTGTACTTTGCAGCTAGCAAATTTTTATTCAGTAAACGACATTTGAGTTTAATTTCGCTTCTATTTCACTTATTGCATTTTCTCTATTGAAATTTATTTGTTGCATTTTATTATGCATATACATAATTTGCATTATCACAATTTTAAAGATTATATTGATAAAAATATGAATGACAAAATATTTACAATCACTTTCTTTTATTTATTTATCAAGTATTTTACGCTTGTTATTTTATTAAAATCTATATTAACCACAACTCCTATTTTAAGAAAATTATATATAATCTATATTTTCATTATTTTTATTTAACTATTCATTATTAACATCACTATGGAGATTTATAGAAACAAGAAAATTTTATGTGCTATATTCATTTTTTATCACACACACACACACACACGCGCGCGCACACACACACACACACACACGCACACACACACACACGCGCGCGCACACACACACGCGCGCGCGCACACACACACGCGCGCGCACACACACACGCGCGCGCACACACACACACACACACACACACACACACACACACACACACACACACACACACACACACTATAATCCCTGGAGAAAAAGATGTAACTTTGGAATCTATAGAATTTACAAATATGAGGACATTATTAAATATATAAAACTGTGTAGAATGAGATTTTTAGGTCCCTTTCTGAGATGGAGTGCTGAGAGTTTGTAAGTTTATATTTAGCTCTTAAGTATTTTATAGCGATCCCTTTTTTTATAGAAGATCTAAGAAAAGATAGAACTACAGTCTAGGTGAGGATTATCCTAAATTTAAAATTAAAAATTGGAGATCCATTACTAGTAAAAGGGCAGAACAGGGAAGACTCTTATAAGAAGACCAGGTAACACAACGGGTTGTAGTGTCACTCTTAAGGATGATGAATATATATGTCAAAAAGACATTATAATATTTTCCTTAAAATATGAGCTAGGACATATATCAAAGTGAAAAGTAGTTTTCAGACATTTGTCATCTTAAAGACATGTAAAACTGTTTTTAAAAATTGGAACACCCTTAAAAGCAGTTAAAGGAATATAAAACATTGCAAAATTTAAGTCACTTTCTCTAGTATTTTCTTAGGCAAATCTACAAGGTAAAAAAAAGGCATATATTTGGTATAATCATTTAAGTAAACAGTCAATTTCCTTAAAGAGTAGCTAATTTAAGCTGGTAGTAAAGTCCTTGTATATAATAGTAAGTAAATTAAATTTTTTCGTCACTGTGGGGAAGCTTTTAATGACTCAGATTCCACTTGTAAGCTGCAGCCTCCTGAGTTAATTAGCAATGAAATACAAAAAAAAGTATAATAAAGTTAGTATGACGCACTAACCAGCTATTAATTAGGTTATATTTGTGTGTGTGTGTGGGGGGGGGGAAGTGACAAAGGAATTAAATTTTAATAAAATGTTTTTAAAGGGTAGAAATTTAAAATGCTTGTACATTTTGATTTGCATTCTAACTATACTGCATTCCTTTATAAATGTATATATTCTAACTGCTTTTATATTCTGATTTGCATTTATCAGGAAATGTGTTTTCGTATTTGCATTTTAACACAACGTATTCCTTATTTGTCATATATATTTTATATCAATTTATTGTTCAACTGTAGCATTTTTGTGAAATTAATAGCATCTAAAAGATTGATACTTTAAAACTAGAAAGTAAATGTATTGAAAAAGGTATTGGAAAATTTATATTTTAGCAAGATTTGACTATTTGTACGAGATATTTTTTCTGAAAAATGAGAGTAAAGAATCAAGTGTAGTCAAAATAGTCAATCTTGTGTACTGAAATAACGGAATTTGTTGTGAATAAAAATAGGCTTATGTAATATATGTGAAAATTATTTTAAATTTCTTAAGATTTCCGGTTTAAAATTTTTAAAATTGTTAATATAATTTTAATTTTAAGCCTCTTTAGTTTATCGTTATACAAATATAAAAAATGAAATATTCAATGAGTTAACGTTTTCAATTCACAAACATGAATAAAAATAAAATTAATTGATCATTTTTTATTATTGTAAACCTTTACATGACTGATTAAAACATCCTTTTACAGTTTGTGAAACAGAAAAGAAACAATAGGGTAACAACAATTGGTTTCACTGCAACTGTGTATTTTAGATATAATTTTACATTTTTTACCTTAAGATGAGATATCGTGATGAGAATTTAAATGTTACACTTTCAACTTTTCATAGAGAAAATTAAATTTGTAGGTGATTTAGAGTATAATATTTGTAAAAATTAAAGGTTACAAATTATCTGGAGATATATTATATAATGTATGTATCTTCCCTATTAGTAAAAATGATATACCTCAACGAAGATGAATTAGAAAGAACAAATAAATAATTTACAGCATTAATTATGCCTTAAAGTGCAGAGTAAGCAAAGGAAATTCTAAATGAATTATTACCGAATCACATTTCTCAGTCATTTTTTAAAAATAATTTTATTATTTTTGCATATTTAAACGAGTGTACTTGTTTTTAATTTAAAATTCAGTCTCATTTTTCTGAAATCAAATTTAATGAGATGAACTTATCACTTATGTAAGGTCTACAAATTATATATGTATGCGGTCGGCAAATTATATAAATATATATGGTTTACAAATATATAACTTATATATATGATATACAATAAATATAGTTTTTTTATGATAAGCTTTAATTGTTCAGAAACAATTTTCCTAATTTAAAAAAATGCATATATTATATAAAATGATAATGATAATATAAATACAAAGTAGAATATATGCAAAAATCAGGAAAAAATTCAGTAAAGAATATGTTGTTTACTTAAAAATATTAAATTTATCATACAATTAGAGATCAGAATTCAAAATTTCTTTATTAATATAAATTTTGCTAAAAAATCTAAAAATCAAAATTAAATCAATACTTTATAATTACTACAAAATGTGCTGTCAATATATCTTTAAATTCTCATTTTATACTTGTATATCAATAACGTCTCAATCTAAGTGTATAAATGTTTTGCATAAGAATGATTATTCCTGCCAGTTTAGTCATATTAAGATATTTAATGGTAATTATTTCGGTTCCAAATTAAAAGTGACACTTTCAAGCAAATGATGTCTTGAAAATAACAGTACAGAAACATATGTTCTTAGATTATTATTCTTAAGAAATTTTAATTGTTAATGTGACAGTTTAAAAAGTATAAATACAAAATTAAATTAAGCAAATTGTGCCGGTAAACATATGTAATTGGCATAATATGATTTTAATTTTCAAAGAAGTATTAATAGATCAGAAACTCCTATTTTAAATAAGGAATACATGTTTTTTTTAAATTTTGTAACTAAGGCAAGATTATTCTAATTAAAATGTTTAATAAATTCAGTACGTTGGAAAAACTTTTATTAAAGTAATTACAAAGAAGGTATTTAAATATATTAGATTATATTATAAAAATGATTAATTTCTTGTATTTAAATTTTTATGTTACGTAAATGTTTTTTTAACTTAAATATGTTTTAGAAATGAATGTATACTAATTTAATTTTTATACATTTATATACAAAATGATTAAAAAAATGTGATAAAATAGTATATAATTATTCACAAAAAATTTAATTTATTTTCCCATGAAATTAAGGAAAATTAATTACTTGGTGCTACATAATTATTTTATTAAAACGATTACATTGTGCTATATTTCTTTCTGAGTTAAAATCACCTAGATATCTGAATAACTTTCAAAAACATTTTCAAGCATCATTTTTATTCAATTATCATTTTTATATCTTAAATCACTGAAATTCATTTTATAAATTTCATTTATATGTCATAAAAATTAAAGCATGAATATTAAAAACTATGCAATTTAGCATAGTTCTAAGCTTAAAATAGTGATAAAGTATGGAATAATAAACTAGTCATAAAATAGTCAAATAATAAAAATTTAATGTTTTAAACGTATTTTCTTATCGGAAATGAGCTTGCTGGCTTCATATTTGAGTATGGAGAAAGGAAAAAAATAATGAAAATGTAAGTATTAGAGACTTTACTCATTATTTTGCCTAGGAAAAATATATTTTATTTATTACTTTTAATCTAAATAAAGTTTACATAATTTCAATTTGACGTAAAAAAGTTTTAGAGGGTAAATATTTCAAGTTAGGACAGAGCAACCGCTAGATTCTCGTTTAGCGGGCAAAGATGTCTCCCTGATGTGGTTCATTTTACTTTTCAATAAGGAAAGGATTGCCCTGATCTATATAAGCTTAAGGGGATATTTTTTTCCCTCGTTATTTACAGTAGAGTGACAAGAATTCGTTATTTACAGTAGGATTAGACCTAGAGAAATATTCTTTGCAGAACTTTGTATCTTGTACTCGCCTTTTCTTACTTTACTCAACTATCGATCTCATATCACTTTACGATGAATTTATTTTGATATTTTTTCAGCTACACTAATTAAAAGCCTTGAATACTTGAGTTAAAAGTCTTGAATGCTAATATTATCTTTATTATTTTCTTATCAATAGAAACAGAGTTACATATTTTTACAAAGTAACTTGTATACTTTACTGCTGCTTAACAAATCTTCTATGGTTACAATGTTCCTATAGAGACTTCAGTCATTTTTGTATTGTTTTACTTTTCAGGACGATATTTTGCATATAATAAATCGCACATTTGCGTACACTGAAGAAACTCTTCAAAACATGAAAGGAAAAATAAAGAGAGAAAAAAAATGACGAGCACAGGTACTGGTAAAAAATTAGAAACTCACTGTTCATATAATTATGTTATATAGGAACCAGAACTTCTCTTCCAAAAAAGCTAACGGAAAAAAGTGAATTATTTTGTGAAATTTATCCAAAGAATAAAACCCATGAATATATTAAGTATGTTCAAAGTCTAAAATATCTAGAAAAAAAATCTTTGGGAAAGATTTGTTTTAGTTTTTCCTTTAAATGTAAGAATTTCATAACAAATTTAGGATAAATAATGCATGATAAAATCGAGATTTTGAAAAAGTATTTTTATGATTGTTTTTTGAAACTCAAAACTCATTTATATTAAATTTTCAAAATATATTCATAAAAATTTAAAAATGTTTATCACTTCAAATTCAAAGTATAATTTTTTGGGATTAGCTGTGCCCATTTTTTGTTAACTGCTTTCATCTAATTTGCTTTTTTATAGTAGATATTTACAAAATCAAGGCTATTAAGGCACTATTATCTTAAATTTATAAATTTACATTTTCTGTTAGAAACCGAGATATTTTCTTGGAAATGAAATCATAGTTTTCAGTGGTTCAGAAGTAAATGCTCATCTCTTGTGCAAAATGATGCCTGCAATAGTAAAAAAATGTAATACAAATTAAAATTCAATTTGTTTTGCATTCGCAGTTTCTTCTGTGGTGCATTTTATTAAACATTTACTTTAGAGTAATTTAACAGGATTAAAACTTTTGAACAGTGTTCTGTTATAATTTTTAATGAAGAATCTGGGATAGAGGTGGTCATGAAATCAATGTATGAAAACTAGGTAGTAAGTGTTTCAAAGATAGAAGTATTGATGAATTTTTCAAAGTCATGGCTTTTATATTTTCATATTAGAGTGAAGCAATTTATATATTTATAATTTCGTATTATATGTGATTGTGAGTTAAATAAAGTAGATATAGGATGTTTTGGGGCTGGACAATTTAGTAATAATAATGTCAAATCAATAACTTAGTTTGTTTTAGTAAGTTGATAGCATTTCATATTGTTATAAAAACAAGGAAAATAATACAAAAAAATTTTCATTACTAGGAATTTCGAAACAATTGAATGATAAAAGGAGATTCAAGAAATGTAACATCATATAGAAACCTTTATTGGAAATTTGTTGTTGATAATTATTGAAAAACTAATTCAATTTAACTTTAAGCTTTTAATGTTGTGATAATTTGAATAAACATAATTTTTATGAAAAATTATATATTGCTTAAATTGCAATTTTAAAACAGTCAAAAGAGATAATACAATCATTAAAACTGATAAAAATCATCTTTAATGCTCTCTTCAGAAGGAAACAAGGACCAAATAAAATATAAACAAAGAGGGAATCTACAGAGAAGTTGTTTTCAAAAATTAATTTCTGGAATTCCATTTAGTGTGTTATACAACTCTTTTCCTAGAACGCATTAGGTTTCCCATTAGATATTTTGTGGTTCAAATTTCGAAAATTCTTTTGAGTTCGAAAAATTGTGATGACAAATATTTTCAAAAGAAGGTTACTCTGACTTTGTGTATGATTAATTTAGATAATTATAAAGGGACATTTCTCAGGATGAAAGATTTCTTCGTATTATCATCATTAACAGATTAGAATATGAAAAATTTCTTTAGGAGTACCATAATATGATATATTCTCTTTTCTTGGAATTCTTGAAACTCTGTATTTCACTCCAACGCGTAACAGCAGTACATGAAATGGATTGGTTCAGTTGAATATTAATTCTTGGAATATCAGTTGCAGATTGGTTGAGGAAATTGAAATAATAAAGCAGAGGATGGAGTAGAAAATTAATTTTACTTTTATTAAGGAAAGAATTATTACCTTCAAAATTTCACTTCACTCAGATAAGTTCATGATTGAAGGTAAGTAAATGAGATTTTTTAGGAAAATATTATTATATGTAGAAAGTAAAACATAATACATTTAATATCACCGGTTGCTTCTAATATCATTAAGATAGTTGTTTGACAGAAAGTAAAATTCTTAGAATTAATGGTTTTTTAGAATGCACATGCTTAAAAATATGCATAAAATTTGTGTATGATACTTGATTTATTTGCACTATCGGTTGTTTTTATCACCTTGAAATATTTCAAATGTGTTGTAAGTAATAAACTTGAGTGATGAAAGCTTTATAAAGCTTTTTTAATACAGAATTTGATTTGCAATTATGAAATTTATGCAATAGAGGAATTTAAAATATTTTTAAGAAAAGAAATCATGATATATTTTTTAATATATAATATTACCTTGAGTTGTACGATTTTGTAACAAGATTTTAAATTTTTGGTATGTATTTAACTAATTTAGAAGGAAACAATAATATGTAATTTTAAACAGAAGAACCAACAACATTGAAAGTAATCTGCATGGCTTTGATTTCCTTTCATTTCTTGAATGGAATGTTGATATAAAAATTCACGTTCCTGGTTTCAGATAACAGAAAAAGGATAGAAGCCTAAATCATTATTTGTTCGAAGTTTCATATATTTTACTGATTTTATGATGTAATTGAATTGTGAAACGTTGACTTAAGTGACACAGGAATGAAATACTCAAAAATGGACATGGTAAAGTGACACTAAAAGCAAATGTGAGTTGAAGTATAATGTAATTCTCTAGAATGCATAGTTTGGCATAATATCTGGTTGTTGAATTGAACTGAGAAGATACAATAAAATTAATAACTCTCGAATTTCCTTTTCTATTTATAGGTACCTTTAGATTTCATTTGTATTAATGAATGGTTAAATTAAATTCAGATAAATTTACTTGAAATAAAAAAATTAACCTGTAGTAAATTAATCTGCAATAAAATTATGAAAAAACTGTATAGGTAATAATTGAAAGCAATTAGCAGATATATATTATTTCTCCCTCTTTCAAAAACAGATTTTAAGTATTTACAAATAGATTAAAGTTTTACACATTCCAACCTCACTGACAGAGTGAGTCAGTAAAAATACAGTATGCCTCTATAAATTAATCTGTGTTATGGTATTATGTAACATGGAATAATTTTTTCTCAAACTCAGTGGTAGAATGATCCATATTTCTTAACAAACTCTGGAATTAAAACTGTTGTTCCATATTTTAATTCTTAAATAAGAATTTATAATAGTTAAATCTGAATTCATTTTATTATAAATTCTGCTTAAAATTTGTAAAATTCTAAGCAGAATAAAAAATATTGCTGAATTGTTTTGAGCACAATATTCGTAGATTTTTCTGATATACATAAAATCTAATTGCATTTGTTAAGGAACTTGAAAAAAAAAATAGCGTTCATTCTTTCATAAAACTGGATTTAATACAATATTATAATACGTTTATATAATTTAAAACATATATGTTTATAATAACAGATTTTAACATTAACAAGTATTTATAGCTCTCAAATGCACATTTTCCCACTTATAGTATATAACTTTCCTTATGTTTTTTGGAACATTGAATGACAACATTTCCACATTTATGAAATATTGACAGCAATTAAAGTGTTATATAAATATGTATTATATATTATATCACACTTTTATATCAACTAACATTAGTAGTTGTTACTATCATACTTACTTGCAATACGTAAGGTAGCTTTTATCAATGATTTTTATTTGATACCTTTTACTTTATTAGAGTTTGAGGATTTTATCTCATTACAGAAAAGGATTTTTACAGAACATGATAAGTTATTTTGGCCTGCAGTCTCATTTACTTGATTCTATTCTGACAGAATTTTTTTAGGCTCATATATCGGGGAAAAAGGCATAAAAATTCTTTAATAATACAAATATAAAGCTTATTGGAATACATATCTCACTAAATGAATTTGAGTATTATTTCAGCTTATTTCACACATAACCACACTCATATGCACATATTCTATATATATTATCTCTCCTTATATATATCAGATAATATCAGAAACATGTACTCTGCTTATTTAGTTGAATGTATAAAGAAACAAAAGCCGAGTTTTATTCTTCTCGCCCCAATGATTCTCCTTAACCGTAAGATTAGGAAATGGGATAAGAGATATTATGTCCCTGGAGAGCGAAATTTGACAGTCATTTCTAATTATCAGAGTTGTTTCATAAGGTATGGGTAGTAAAATGTTTTTATTTGTGTGATACATATGTAAATATTTTGAAAAATATTTTTATATTTGAAATAAATAAAAAAACAAAAGAAAATATTTGTTGCAGGTTTTAAATTTATCTTTTTCCGAAACATAGCATTAACAAAAGTTACTGATATATATGGCGACACTATAAGCACTCAAATTTAATTTTCATTATTAATTTCCTTTAGTTTTTCATTGTTTTTACATTATATATTTAAATATTTCAAGGGCTCGCAAAATAGATCGATTGATATATTTTTACAATCATTACTCTGGACACTAGTTGGAAGAGAGAAAATTATGTTATTATGTTTTAAGGCAGGAAATTTTTAATTAAAAGAGCCGTTTTTATTTAAGATGAGAAATCAATTTTTTTTCATGATTTTTAGCTCTCTATAGTGATGATTGGTTAAAGATATTTGTCTATAATATTGAAAAATGTGTTTTATTTGAAGAGACTGTTTATATAGTTATATCTGTAAACTTGTAAACATTTAAAATACGTACACGAAATGATTTAAAGCTTATTTAAAATTGATGAGAAATTACAGAAGCTCTTCAAGTTGAACTGGGAACGGAATGTTTAGTACTCTTGTCTTTGGTTCAACAGTTCATGAGTTCAATACATACCAAGAGTTTAGGTGTTTGTAGTGGTCAGAATACATTTTATAATCCGGTGGAAGGCGTGCTTAAAGCACCAACACGAGGACACGTGGTGAGCTTATTAGGTCCGGTCGCTAACTTTTATTAAATAATATTACAAAGATTATACTTAGCTTTAAATGTATTTTTTAAAGGACATACAACGCATATTTAAAAAAAAAACAAATAATTATAAGAATACCTATAATTTCTTCATATTTTCTGCAAGTATATGTATGTGTTCGTATTTACTACAGATGTTTTCATCGCACTTATCACACATTTTGAAGTTTTTTTTTTTTTACTGTTCTCTTACTCGGGATCTTTCTCTTAATAAAGAATATTTTATTTCTTCCATAAAATTAAAAAAAAAAATGACTGACGCAAGCTTCTGTACTGTGAATATATTAATTTTATTATTTCCAAAATATATACCTTTGAAATTTTTAGCTCCTCGTTGTTCTGTTTAGTTTTTAGAACGATGGAATATATCAAGATATGTTACACTCGTAGACAAGTAATATTTCATTTACATGGGACAATTTGTGAAGTCTCTTAAATATAAAAGTCAAGTCAACGGTTTAATTTCTGCTATCAAAATTTCTATGGCATAACAGATTGTCTCAAAATGTTATGAGCTATATACTCTATATATTTATCTATTTTTACAAAACAAAATCATTATGCTATCGTCAATCAACAATTGGGCAACAATGTTTTGTGATTTCAATATTTTTGGTAATTTCAGAATATCATAATGAGAAGGGATTCTCATAGATCAACGATTTTTAATTTTACTCTACTTTGAACTCTTTACCAAAATAGAAATTTTGAAATAAAATCATTCGTTTCTTCCTGAATTGGAGTCAACATTAGAGTCATAATCTTCTTTTTTTAAGAACTTTTTAGTTTAGTAATTATTTTATCACTTATTTCTTCATTTGTCCTTTTCATTCATCGTTTTCTCATCAACAGATCCATCCCTAGACTAGTTTTACACCATCTCATTTCCTTTCTTTTTTTTACGATTATTTCATTTTACACCAAAATTTAAAAAAAAAAGGTTCTAGGGAATCTAAATACACAAGAACACGCGCCTGGCTTATGAGATCCTACTATGAAAAATATCAATAAAATAAAAATTCTGAAATGTGAAAATTTACCACCATTCGAGAGTTGTGAAAGTTTCTTCCACTGATTTTAAGAATGACCGGATTTCTGAGACTCACTGCACTTGCTCGCCGGTTAAATTGTATGTTCAGTTCTATTTAGCATTCATGTGCGAAAAAAATACGAGTATTTAGTGACAAATGAAACAAATCAAAACGTCAATATCATTAAAGCACTTTGTCTAGAATTAGGAATGATAATGAAAATGACTCTAAGAAATTTCGTCTTTAATGATGTTTTCGTGAATAGAGGAAATACAAAAAGTAAATTTGTTATCACACACACATTACTGTTGCATTTCATATTCATTAAAAATTGATTTAACAGAAAATTAAATTTAATCAAATAATGTAAAAAGTAGAATATTTTCGAAAAATTAATATGTTTTACTACGTATTAGTCATTTTTGGGACTTCAATCCAATAATATAAATTTGTGAATATGCCATGTAAAGAACTTATAAATTTTTAATATACAGAATCTACCATGATAAAAACCTCTCAAAATATTGCTTTTAATGCCTAAAATTTATGATTTTTCATTAGAATTCTGCCTGAACGAAAATAAACCGTAAGATAAAAAGCACGTGTGACAGTTGGAATTCGTAACGATATAGAGAGGTTTGTGCATAATTCTTCTCCAAAAACAAAAGATTATGTTTAACTAGGAAAGAAGTAAAATATCTCTAACTTATAAAATTATATCCCTTTTTCCAGTAAAAAAGTCACAACCATATTTTGATTAGTTTAATATTACTTTTCAAAAGGCTATTCTAGCAATATTTTCAGTTTTACATTTAAGTGTTAAAAATTTTTTTTTAAATTTAAACTTAAGTGAGATGTATCTTATCGTAAATGAACCTTGTAATATAATGCATTTAATAGATGAAACTTATAGATGTTTCACAGAAAAGAACGCGCCTTATTAAATATTCTAATCTTTTAAATTAAAGGAGATTTCTTGTCCGTGATAAAAAGTTTATTCTCTCTTTCCTTTCACTAGTTAAGACGCTTATTTTAATTACATTATTAAACTTTGAAATGTTAAGATAGATTTGATTGCCCTTGAAATTAACCTAGGCATGATATCCCTTAAATTATAAATTTGATAGTAATCAATTTTAACTTCGATTTTAATTCTCTTTCTTCTCATATTGATAGAGCAAAATTTTGTGTTACATGGCAGAGAGATCGTCCTAAACATTTTACTAGATTTAACAATTTTTACTTGCTGCTTTTCAACCGTATTCATAGGTTTATTTAATTTTTTTTTAGTTAGCATTATATTTCAAAATAATAAGAATCTTATATTTCAAAATAATAAGACAATAAGTAATTTGTTTCAATAAATTTCTTCGACTTATACCAGAATATTACTGAAACTGACTTACATTGACACATTATTTTTCCATCGATACATTATAAATTTATAAGTCTAAGAGTATTTAAGTTTCTTAAGATGTTAGTTAAGGAATAACTACCTTGCTCTCAAGATCTAAATGACCCATATTCATGAATAAGTATACATGCGTATTTATTTTCTTTGTAATTTTTACCAATAAAAGTTTTTCCTTTATAAATATTGCTTGTGTTAATTTTCCATTAACGGTATTTATCTACTTATTCCGGCTTAGTGTGTTTAATTTGCTCTGTAGCTATTCCTGAGCAAATTTGAATTGTTTTTAATGCATGCATACTTGAGTATTAACAGTATGAAAATGTGTGTTTGTGTGACTAAAACTAAAAGCTGCACTTCTTTTAACTGAAGAATAATTAGATTGAATTCCTTTATTATTGAATAACAAGAAATAGATGATACATTTCTGTTTAGTTCTAAAATGTTAATTATTGCTAGAAATAACTTGGCCTCCATTTTGCTCCATGTAATCTGAAATCACTGTATTACAAAAGTAAAAATAAAGTAGTTTTCAATGTGTTTCAGATAAAATACAATTAAGAAAATAAGCATTAGTGTATCAGATGGACTTTACATTAATTACTATGTTACTTATTTACAAAATTCCTGTGTTCCTTTAATTTAAATTTTAAGCTTAGATTGATTTGTTAACATTTGTGAGACAGACAGCTATCAGTAGATTGCGTAAGGCAATAATTGGATATTGTTTATTATAAAATTTTTTTAAATGATTAAATAAAAAATTAATTCCCTTCTTAATTTTGTCCTTACTAAATACTGAATGAATGCTGTACTTTAAATAACTAATCGTAGATTAACTGACTGAGCCAAATTAAAATTTTTTTTCTATAATGTGAAAAAAAAATTGTAGGCTTTATTTTCATATTAAAGAAAAATTAATCTTTATATTTAGTAAGTAAAACACAAATACATGTATGTATGTACCTATATACGTATACATATAAGTATTGTTTATTTAATTTGTCTAAATGAACTATCAGGTTTTAAAAATTGTAAATTTATCTTAATCCTGTAAATTTTCCGCATTTTACGAAAATATTTTCATAATTTCAGAATGCATTGCATTTGTGAAAATGTCTCTTATAATAAGAGAACATTCAATATTTCCTCGTTACTTTAATAAGGAAGCAATTTTTAAAATAACTTCAGGAAAGCTAGATAAGGAAGAGCTCGTTGGCTCGTGGAGTGATATTTGGTGCATAGCTATCTTACTGCTAGATAAAGCGTTTTGCATACTAGTTTGATTTCATTTATTTAATTTATGTTTCTTTTGGTGTACTATTTATTTTAATGTTGGTTTGCAGATTTTAAATATGCTTATCTAGTTTCTTATAGTCATTTGTATTATACTTAATACATATTATACTTAATGAAGAGGTTTAAAGATATTTAAAGTATTATGTTATATTTTTATAATGAAGCTATTTAAAATAAAATTTTAAGGGAACCATATGGAGCAAATGTGGGTAAGGTTGATTTCTTGATAAAAAGTGCCTTGGTTTTTTTTTAAAAAAATACTGGATAGCTCCTTTTTCAATTTTTTACGAAATTTAATAAAAATATATAGTGAATTTAATCTTAAAGCATATTTTTTAATTTTAAAAGTATTTATGTTTCGGCAGTCACAAAAGATTTAAATATAAGTGTTTGTGATTTTTAAATTACTTTATGAGCCTGGCTAAGCTAACAACAAAATGGTTATCTTTTTGGTTTATAGTTCAATGATTCATACGTCCGATTCTATCCTCAAGAGTGGATCCTTGATGGGGTTTGGAATTCACTTTAAACTGTAGGTACCATTTGAAATAATCTTCGCGTGCTAAGAAATTCCTAAGTATGAGAAACGAGCAACCATTCTATAAAATGTAAAAAAATTTCAAGTTTTATTCATATATTTTTTTACGTATTATACACCCTTTGGAGAACATCATTCTAAGTAGAATAGATAAGATACTCTAATTTGTAAAAATAACATTTTTAAGTTAAATATTTATGTTTTAAATTTAAAAGGTTAATGAATAAATACGAGGGTCACTCTGAAATTTTTGAGATACAACAAGGTTTTTAAAGCTATACTTACAAAATTTTAGATGTGTTCAAAGTAGTCTCCTCTAGCATCAATGCACTTTTGTAGACCGATTTTCCACAGATAAATATCTCAAGCCATTCATTTCTTGGAATAGATAAAAAAATGCATTTATAGCCAAATCAAACTCTTCTTCTGAAGGAAAACGACGTCCAAGTAAGTTCTTTTTTAGATTAAAGAAAAACCAAAAGTCGCTCATAGCTAGATCAGGTGAATACGGTGGATGATCGATCACTTTAATTTGTTTTTGCTTAAGAAACTCAATTGTTAATCCGGCTGTATGTGAAGATGCATTGTCATTGTGAAGCATTAGTCCCCTAACCTTCGGTTCTTGTAGAATTTCTGGAAGACATTTAGTGGTATACCAGTTTACTGTTACTGTCTTCTGTCCTTCCAACTTGATGGCTCTGAACAAACCCGTACTTCTGAAGAAAACGGCATACATCACATTTTCAGTGC
>CM057809.1:24354487-24491987 GCA_030067965.1 Latrodectus elegans | reverse complement strand
TATCATCTCAACTGAAGAAAATACACTCATGTTTAGACTATAGAAAAAGAAATTTGTGCTCGTGAAATGGCAAATAGTGTGAATTATAAAAATAATGCCCATAGAAACTACATTATGATTTTCATTTGGAGTCTATTTACTGGCGCCTTATAGCATTTTTTTATTAATGTACTTATTAATGTATTTCTTCATATTTATTAATTTTATAAATACCTGGTTATTAAAAGTATGAAGAATTACATTTTATGAATGTAATTCTTCATACTTTTAATAACCAGGTAAATAAAAAAGTTAAGATATATAAATTGAATTAATATGAATGTAAAAAGTAGGATAGGCTGACTTGATAACAAATTAAAAAAAATACGATGAGCATTGAAGCGTTGACAGTGAAAGCGAAGTGCCAGATAAGAGAGAAGTAGATTTTCATGTTATTCAGTATTAAATCTAGTGCAACTTATGTACTTCATACAGGAGTTTCGAATGTAACATGAACAATGGGATATGTAATTCAAATGTATCCTTTCAGATTCCTTCAGCTCAATCATGAAATTCATGTAACAAGGTTCTTATCTATAACTATGGGAGCATTTCGCAATAAATCATCTTAGAAAATTTTGCTTTTCTAATCTTTAACGATGATAAATTGCTTATTTGGTAAAAAAAAGTTTTGAGAAGTTTGCTGAAAATATCGAAAAAATGTGATTTTCTGCTTACAAGAATTGAAATAAGAGAGACAAGATATTGACTTTATTTGTCAGTATCATTCATGTAAAATGTGCGCACACAAAGTGTAAAAAGCGTTTTATGTATCTTAAAAATATATTGTACTAAATGGTCGATAAATTTGATACTCGTGAAGTTAGAATTTTAATTTAGTAAAACAATGAAACAAGTAAAATTTTGTTTTTTAAAAAATTTCTAAGCAAATATAAATTAATTTTAAGGAGACAGTAATTTTGATTAAAATTCCCTTTCGCTCTTTAATTAACATTTTTGGTGCATTGTTTTTAGAGATAATTAAGAACAATAGGTTTTTTCTCGATTTGTTTAACATTCAATATATATTTACTATACTATCAATATTTCTTATGAAGGAAAAATATTTTCATAAATTTTATTCATAATACACTATTAGAAAATAAAGTTTTCAATATGTTTTAAAAAAAGTTTTCATTAATTTCTAGTATTTGATTACTTAGTTAACAGCCATAAGTTCTTGTATAAGCAATAGTATGATAACCAGTATAATTTATAATTCTTGCAGAAATTTACAATTTCTGTATATATATATAGGATAATTAAGATAAATACTTACATGTATGAAACAACTTATTATGGTACGTTAAAACGATTGATATTAGAAAGATATTTGGTGAAAAACTTCTATGCAATAAGCAATAAAATAGTCATTATTTTTAACAGGAGTTTTAACTCAAACATTTAAAAAAAATAGCATGTAAAGTATAGATATGTAAAGATTGTTGAAAAAGTCTTTTTCTGGTTCTCATAATGTATGAGATTAGATTTATTTCATATCTAGGATTAAATTAAATTCTTTTTCATGGCTTTGGGTGAAACTTCAGTTTAGAAACTGGAGCTCAATTAAAATTTTCATGATAAAAAAGTTTCTTGATTTTGTAATAATCAAAAATAAAGAATTGATATTTATTTAAAACTTAAAGTTATTACGTTAATTATATATATATATATATATATATATATATATATATATATATATATATATAGTATATAGTAAATCACATTCCTTAAAAACCATTTGCTTCATTGTAGTTTTGGGTTCTACAGTGATATGAGCTAAGAACCGTCTATATTCAAATTTTATTCAATTTCTTTTAGAGAATATTTTACTTGACATTTTATTCTCACAGATGATTGAGGGTTTGTTTGTTGTATATTTAAATAAAATGTGCTTTTTATTTAAATAAAATGCTAAAATTTAATCATTGCCCTTTTCCATCTTCTAAAGTGAAAGATACATTATTCTGTCACTCATATGATCTGTCGTATTTTAATTTTATAGCTTGATATCTTCGTTTTTTATTGCGCTTCATAATATATCGATAGCTTCCCATTTTTCTTTTTCTAGTTGATCTGATTATGTCGTATAAAATACATTTCATAATTGATAAAAATATTTAGAATTGATTAAAGTTTAACACTTTTAAGGAGGAGAAATCATCTTGGTCAAAATTGATTAATTAAGAGTGGTATTCAAAATAATTTATACAATAATAAGCAAATTTTGCGTTTCCTTAACTACTAAATGCCTACTTCAAACCAAAATACAGCTGTACCTTAAAATAAATCTACTTAGTAATAAATTGAATAGACTGAAATTAAATGTTTGCAGAGTTGTGGGCTACAACAAATCAGAAGGAATCTATTATCTATATGTTTTAAATTTCTCTATTATGTTTTAAATTTGCTTATTCTGCGAATTTAATCAATTTCTTATTTATCAATAATAAAAAATTATATATAATATTTCAAAATTTTGTACTTCAGAAAAGACAACCTATATATCACATATTTTAACCACTTGAAATTTGTCTCTTTTCATAAATGATATGTAACATTTTTGTAAATATATGTGCGTGTTTTACTTACCCATAAAATTACAATAAATTCTGATACAACAATGACGAAAATTTCTATAATAAGAGTTAAATTTGAAACAATCTTTTTAGACTCGATATTTATTCACTTCTAAAAATTTTTTTTGACTAAAAGACGGAGTCCCCTAAACATTCAAAATAATCATACTTTGCATTAAAGAGGAAGTCTTTAAGCTTTTTATAAGAAACAAATCCTCAATCATGAGAGTCAGTTGAAATATTCTCTAAAAGAAGTTTAGTGAAAAGGGTACTTTTCAAGTTTTTCAGTTCTTAGAAGTTTTATAAAGATGCTTAATCTGCGTCAGCTATTATATAAAAAAATTTAGAACTCATCTAAACAACTATTTGTAGAAAAATTACAAAACAAAGATAGTTTTATGTTTTTTGATTTAAAACGGAATAAATATTTAAAAGATGAAATTCAAAAGGAATAGTGATAAACAAATGTAATTTATTTTAATGCTTAGTTTTAATTGTGAATGCGTTTTCAATAATATATAGTTAAAATTAACAACAAAAGTCTATAAAATGATTCTGAGTAAACGTCTACGAAATTATTAGTTATAAAGTTTTAGGAAATCATAAAATTTTATTTAGATTAGATTATATTTTCTATCAACTGTAAAATTGATTAGAATATTTTACAAGTAGTTAAATATTTAAAATTATGTGCAGAAAATTAGACCATAATGTATATGATTGATTTTTAATTTGAAATGGGATTTAAAATGCAAATGTAAATGTTCACATAGTATTATAAAATTTGAAATGTAAAAATCATAAAATACACTAACGTTATTATAATAATCTATTGTTGTTTGCATTTAAATAAGCGAATGACATATTTTTCCAACACTGAATCAAGTATATTTTCATAGGTTTTAATAATCTTTTGCAGAAGGAAAAAATTAAAACAATGTATAACAGAATAAATAATTTCCTGAAAACGCAACAAATAAAAAAAATTAAAAAATAGAATTGTAGTAAAATATAAGTATCAGGGAATATTTTAATAGGGAATTAAATAAAAAAAAATATTATCAATGAAATTTCCCATTATATTTTATTTCAGTAAATTTATCAAACAAATTATATCCGATTTAAATCTTGTAGGTTTTCTTTAACTAAATTTAAAAGAAGGTTTATTGAAGCTTGTAAATTAATTTTTTATTGACTTACAAACTTTTTAACGATTTTTTTCTTAAATTTTGTATGAAATTTACATGGATACCAAGGCATTTCAATAACTCAAAGAGATTGAAACCAGTTATGTTAAGTTTTTAATTATTATTTTAAATAAAATAAAAGGAATAAACTTTAGGGAAAAGATTATAAGCGTTTCCAGCACAGTTCCGTATTCACTGTAGTCTGCTTTCAATAACCTCTAGCATTGTATTTCATACGTGATACGCTATCTGACATGGATTGCAGCCATACAGGGTAGACTATAACCATGTCATATCAAAGTGATTTTTTTGGTACGCAATTATAAAGAGACATGATTCAATTTATTTCATTTAGATAGGATTTTCTCGGTGTTACTTCTTTTCAACTTTCTTTTAAATATTTTACTACCTCTCTTGTTGATTCTTTAATTCTTAGTATTTTATTGAAAATTCGCAAATAAATGGCATTTGTAAGATTTTCCTCATTTAATGTAAATTTACTGAGACTGGAAACTTTCTTCCTATTAAATGGATTCCTTATTTGGCTTTTAAATTAAACTATACTTGAAAAGGTTTAAATTATTACTGAAGTTCAAATATTGTTTAAATATAAATCATGCAACAAAAAATTAAGGCATTAAAAGGGAATTTTTATAGGGATAAAAACATTAATTAATAAGAAAACAATACACAGAAACTATTAAAATGTCAAAACAATTAAAATATTTATTTAAAGTTGATCGTTTAAGCAGAGAAAATGAATAAGACGATCCTTTATTTCTGACCTGATGGCAGGCTGTCAACTGATGTAGTTGAAATTAATAAATTGGTTGATTCTTATGTTGTGTCCTGACAAAATTCTTGTCAAATCGCCTCAAGAAAAAGGCCAAATTCTATGAAAATTCGAGGCAAAAACGGACCATAACGCTTTTTTGTGAGCATGTGTGGCTTGCGATAATTAATGCCAGAATTGCTAATTACCAATTCTCGCATGCTCTTTATTAAACTGCTGCCGTACTGACTTTGACATCTACCATTGTTGACTAACTGTAGGCATTATCGTCTAATGACAGCTTCATTGGGATCAATATGTTAAACAACTGCTTGATTCCTCTAACAATTCTTTCAATCAGAAAGTACTACCATTTTAAATTTCTAATATATTCTTGTAATGATCACGAATCTTTCATGTAGATATTAATACAGGCACTGTAAAATGAAAACATTCACGTCATAACAGTAACTTTGACAATCGATTAAAAATCCCTCCTTATATATACTTGTATAATGCACACTTCTGAAGCCTAAATATTCTATTATTCATTCATTAGATATATAAATAAATCATCAGTCATTTACATTTTTTTAAAATATATATTTTTCAACAGCATTTTAAATTTTAACTGACAATTATTTCCTAATGTATTAAAAATTTTTCTGTAGAGGGTATTAAGGAATATTTCAATTTCTTTGAAATATATCTTAATTCATAAAATATTAGAAAGCATTAAATTCAGAGAGGAAATTATAATTTAGCACCATCTTTTAAAGGCGATTAATATTATTTAAATATTTATTATAAATTATCTTAATTCATTTAGTAGCATATTTAACTATGCAATTCACATTAAATTTTTCTAATATGCATTTAAAGTAGAGTACTGAGGATTTATGTAGTTAAAATCCATTACACTTGTGAAGAAAATTTTGATGCCTTCGTGAAAGCGGTATAAGATGTACTTTTTGTGTTAGAATCAATTGTCTACTTCGAGTGGAGTCAAATCAAAGATATAGGCTTGTCTTGTACGGTATCAAACATTTTTAAGAATCCAGCAGGTGGTGAAAGCTTCATTTATTACAAATTAGTTATTTTTTTTAAAAAAAACAAGAAATACTTTCAAAATACTGCAGCATATCTTTTTCATTTATACGGATAGCAAGATTTTCACTTGCCTTCTTCTTCATGCAGATTCATGAAGCAGAAGACAAGTCAAAAGTAGATTAGAAACTTTATTATTCTTTTTCTGGTAAAGTATTGAATTGTACAGTTTTTTTAAACAGAGTATTAAGTACATACTTTGAGAGAAACAAATCAATTTCAAAATAATTAAAAAATACAATAGCACAGATTTAAAGTATCTGCAATAAAGCGATAGAAGTTGCTTTACTTATAATTCAAAAAAACATGTTTCAGTATGAAAGACCACTAAATTCAAAATATGTATTTTGCTTAAAAATTTGTATTATATATTCAAATCATAACTAAATCAATTCTATATTAATTTATAAAAAAATAAACTGAAAAATATTATCTAATTTATAAAATGAAATTGAAATTTATTTGGATAAAATTGATATAAATGATACATGTTTACATTCTAAAAAATTAAGGTTGGTAAAAATTTTGAAAAATAGGAAAGGGAAATGAACGGCATTCAAACGTTATTATATTTGTAATTATTAAAGATTATATTGTGCTAAACTTAATAGTAAATAAACTCTAAAAAATAAATAAACTCAAACAGGGTATAATGAGATATAATAATCAGAAAAAAAGAGAGAGATATGAATAAAAATTTAATATATCTCCGTATTAATAAAATCTTTAATATCACTTATAGATTTTTTTAAAAATATACATAGACTGGCTTTAATTAAACAGCAGTTACTAAGATTATGGTGATTCATCAATTTATAAATTTGTAAATTTTTTTGGAGTTTTAGTGCTTTTTGTGAAGATGTGTAAAAGTAAGAAATTGATTGTTTATGAAAAAAGTAGATTCAAGCTTTCTGTTAATCTGGAACAAGTAGTTGTACTGTTGCGATAAAGATGAACAAATTAAAGACTGTTCTAAAAAAAGCATTCTAAATTGAAACACAATTATGGTAAAAGAAGAATTTACAAATTTGAATCTACTATAAAGAATTCAAACGAAAAAGCTGTTCATATCATAGTACGAAAATAATCGTAAAAATTGCTTAATACTTATCAAAAATTATTTATTTTTTCTCACAAAACGGTGTACATTATAATTAGAAGGTTTAGAAGTTAAATTTATTTGCAGCAGAATAGAATAATTTTCAATTGTACAAGAGTCCCTAAATAGAGTATGGGAAATTCAAGCAGCAAATCATGCAGTGGATAAATTAATGCAAAAGAATACTAATTCTAAACAAAAAAATACTAATTCGTATTTTTTGTCAAAAGATGGAGACTTAGTATAGAAAGGTTGCTCAAAATAATTTAAAACCCTTACAAAAATAAGTCTTTTGCACCTAATTTGGTGTGGAAGTATTTTTTGGTAATCAATATCATTTGAAAGCTCCTAGAAATGAACATATACGATTTCTGTATGGCGGTAAATGGGAAGTTGTGTCATTGTTTATGAAAAAATTGTCTAATTCCTGTAAAGGGAGGGGGATAACTTATAATCTCATTATTTCTAAAAGAACTGATCATAACTGTTAAATTACTTTTAATTTCGGTGACTCTAGGCCAAAAAAGGTATGCATCTAATTCCTTATATTCCTGGAACTGTGATTGAAGTTTTCGTAATTGAATTGAAGTTTTAATTGTCATCTTGATAGCTGTAATACCCAAACTGTAGTAATGCGTACATTGTAGAATACAGTTGGTCTGCCAAAAAAATAATATAGTCCATGCTAGTTATATATCCAGGTAATGTAACAAAAGATCCTACACCAAATCTTGAAATAAAGCTCAAAACCATAACGGAACCCTTCTCATACTTCTTTCTAGGAAAGGAACATTCTTGGCTGTAGGTTTCTTCGGGAATTCGTGACACGTCCCTTGATAGGGTAAAGGGAGAAACTAAAACAAGGCATGTTTCCATTGATCCACAATTCAAATTTTATGGTCCTCGCACCATTATTTCTCCATTTCCGATTTATATCTGTCACAAGGGGTTTCAAAACAGATGCCTCCGAATTGTATGGATCAATACTGAGTTTTGTAGATGCCTATTGAATTTACCAGAAATTTTGCTGCCGTGCTCTTCCTTCTGGATATCACACTCTTTCTTAACGTCCGCCAGTATCTAGCAAAGAGCATGGTTTTCTTTCTACAAATCTGTTTCATAGATGCTATTT
This sequence comes from Latrodectus elegans, assembly GCA_030067965.1. Classification (NCBI taxonomy): domain Eukaryota; kingdom Metazoa; phylum Arthropoda; class Arachnida; order Araneae; family Theridiidae; genus Latrodectus; species Latrodectus elegans. The sequence continues at coordinate 24,484,072 of CM057809.1, read as the reverse complement.
TGTCAAGATAACTGTATATATTTTTATGGCTTTTTGTATGGTGCCTGTTGATACCCACAGTTGTGTCACTATGGTTACCGATGCTTTGACCAAATGGACTTCCATAATCTTATCTGTCTTTTTTGGAACTTTAACAGATTTCTAATTTTAGCTACAGCCAAAACGAAATTAAACAAACTAGGATCTACAACACGCTCACACACACTTTTGAGACTATATTGCAATACAAAAACTTGGTAGTTACGTATTTAATATAGTCTCATATAATTAGGTATGGAAGTCACTGTTTTCAGTTTGACTTTTCTATTGTTTCGAAGAATCCATGTACCAGTACTATAAACGTATATTATGTATATAATAAGGTAAATATAATTAATGTTATAAATGCCCCAATGTATGTACTATTATTATGATTTAAGAAAAAATAACTATTCTATAAGTGCCAATTAATTGAAGGAGGCGATAATTTTGTAGGATATTTTGCTTACAGTTGTGCCCATTTCAGGTAAAAAAAATTCACAAATATACTAGTGTCTTAGTAAGTACTCTTTCACTAAATTTTGAATTTTCTCTTTAGAATATTTGAAATATCAGCAAGACAATAGATATATCCATTCGAGTAATAGTACCCAACATTGGTTTCATATCCACAATAGTAAATTTTAAAATGATTGCCTAAATCTACAGACCTTAATTCAATAGAGAAATTATAGAGTGACTTAGCAAGTGGAGTTTGTGATTATGGAAGTATTTTTTATTAATATATCTGAAACTTATCATTGAAAACTTATAGCATAAAAATAATTCTTAAAAAGTTTCAAAATATTGTTTAGTGAATGAAATCAATAATACTTTAAGTAATTCAAAGAAATCTCGCTTTTACAGCAAGTTTCTATTTTCCTTTAAGTGTTATTGTTTAAATTGGCCTTAAGGTACTCACCTGCGTTTAACAATAGGTCTACGTTACATAGCATTTTACTGTAATAAGGCATTTACAAACAAATCACTCTGAATTTTTTTATCTGTATTTAAGATTAATAATCACTCAAATGAGTTATTTTAAGCTTCACAGTGTAAGATTTTTGCCTTTTCAGAAAATTTTCTGTTCTCTTTAAAGTCTACTCAAACTTTATTCGATTTAATACACCTCAAAATAACTTATTGGTTGATTCACTCATTAAACTGCAAAATTTTTAAATAATTAAAATAAATACTTTTATGATAGTTTTCATAATTTTGAAAGCTTATTTTTAAAATAAGCAATTCATTAACTGACAGTCAGCTAAAAATATATTTTAATTCTCTTTTTGTTCAAAACTTGCTTAAGAAAGCACAGAAGAAACACTAATTTAAGAAAATATATTTGTAAAATTTTTAAAATGACTTATTCAAGTAACCACTTTTATTTTAAATGCGAAGGCAATAAAATTCAATTGAAGTAACGTATTTAAATTTAGCAAAAATGTTTTTTTAAAAAAAATAATTTAAGATAAATGAAGCTATTTTCCAAAATTTTATATTTACTTTTAATCTTTTGTTTAATTTAGCTAATGATGTACATTATTTCGCAAAAAGTATTTGATTTATCTTTAAATATAAGCTTTTACTCTTCTTATATTTCAGAGAACAGCTATGTTGTGGACAATTATTCTAAATAAAAGAAATATTTTTCGAACATAAAGGAAAATAAAACATACGTTTTTATATTTCTCTTATTTATGTAGATAAATAATGTTTATCAAGTATAAATTTTGGACATTTTAGTCCTATTTCTTTATAGATTAAAGGAAAAGTTAGACTTTTCATGTTGTTCAAAATGATAATTTTAATATTTAATGACATAATATTTATTCTGACAAATAGTAGAACCTAATAATTTTGATTCTGTTTTCAGACATTTAAAATTTATTGCAAAATTAAAAATGATTCGAAATTAAACAAAACGTGTTTAGACTAAAAATTGCTGAGCAAATGTCAATTGAATATGGGGTTTTGATTGAAGAAGAAAACATATATAACTTCACATTTTATTCTGTAGAATCTGAAATATTTTATAATGCATTTATTTACATATATGAGAAATAACTTATTAAATAGAGATAGTATGGAATAGGATGGATTATAGAATTTAAAATACACTAGAGAGAGAGAGAGAGATTTGTAGAAATGGAATTAGAATAACAAGAAAGAGAGAGTTAATAAGTAAAAACTTGATTTCAATAAATTGTTTAAAAGACATAATAACCAGAAATAAATGCTGTTGTTGTTCTCGTGTGCCAGCTAGGCTGGCAAATTGGGGTGTGCTGCACTCCACTTTTCCAACTATACCTTATTTGTTGTCGAGTCCGTTTATTTCAGTACACGCAGATGCCATAGGGGCCCATTTATGGGGTAGGCAACCATTCACACACAAGGAAAGGACAAAGACAGGAGAGAGAGAGAGACAGTACATCCATGCTTAAACTGAGATTCGAACCCAGGACCCCCCTCTTCGTAGGCAGGCACGCTGCCCACTAGACAAGATAGCCGGCACCAGAAATCTATGAAATAATGTTTGGTTATTATATGAATCACACACACGCATACCCAAGTAGACAATACACATTCTGGATCACTTTATTTTCCAATTTCTCTTTTATTATACACAACAGATTTAATAGTTAAATTCACAAAACTTTCATTGAAAAGTAAAAAAAAAAATATTGAAATTTTGAACTCTATTATTAATTCAAAATGCTAAATCAATTAAATTCGATTTTGTGTTTTGAAATATAAGTACAAAAATCACTAAATTTTGGATAGGGTGATGCTTTTGATTTATCTAAAACTGTTGCAAACGCAAAAAACATTTGCAACAGTTTTAGATAAAGTGTATTTGAGAGGTGCCCAATATTGCATAAAATAATCATTTTAAAAGTTTTTTCTACTGACTAACGGCGAAGTTAAGAAGCTCCGCAGCATATTTGCATATTTAAAGCCATTAACAGAGGTTTTAATGGTTATAAGGATTAAGTTTCTTCAAAGTCATAACAATCAATTCGAAAGCGTAGAGTAAATCCACACAACAACGTTATCTTTGATTGCGTTTTAAACAATAGTATTCAAAATAAGTAAATCACAACATGTTTTTTTAATAAGTAAGTCAAAGTAATCATGCATAATTTACTAGTATCAGACCCATGGGTATTGGAAAAAATGGTTTACTCTATTTCCTTATTGTCAGAAAATAGCTTAAGAGCAGTGTAAGAATTTTAGAAAATATCTCATGCACTGATTTAAGTATGCTAGAAACATGTTGAACCCCATGCTACAGTAAGTAAACTAATATAATATGTACGTGCAAATAATAAGTGCATTTTAGTGCTTGTTACATTGACACGGTTTCGCTAAATGTTTTCTTCTTAGTATTTATGTGATCTTATACATGTCTGGTAACAAATGCTTTTTATTTCTTTGAAATGGAAAACCATTTATCGAAGATTCATATTGTAGGGGTCTTATCTGTAACCGTTTATTTCACGAAATTTCGTAAGTATTGGGCGCAATGTAGGAATTATATAAAATTTGAACATCTCACATAATTTATCTTCCAGGAGGATTTATTATAGATAATGGGCTGAATATTCGTAAAGGATACAATTTGAGTAAATCCTAAGCACTCATCCTGTTTTAATGTGGATATAGTAAATAAAAGCACAGCATTTATCTTCCATTATTGGTTAGCGGCTGTGATCGAACCAAGATCTTGCATTTTGAAAAGCGTAGTTCTATCATTATAACGTTCTAAACCTTGTCATAACACATTTATATTTTGTACTGGGATGCTTGAAGATAATACTGCATAGAAATCATTTACATTGTCAAAATTGAGTGTCACTACTTGCTAACATTTGCCTATACTAAAAAATGTCTATCAATTTTATAAATGGTTAAGGCTATCATCACATTGTTTCCCCATCTTGTGGATTTCCATATGTATTTCAATAATATTATTATGTAATTTACTGACTGGAGTAGTTTAATAAGGACCTAATAGGAAATAAGTATTTGATTCATGCTGAAAATGGCCTTACTGTTGAGGGATTTTGTAAAATAGTTGAACATTAGCCGCACTTTGCTTTCTAGGAGGATATTTTATAAATTTTAAGCCGTACTCATGAGTCGCAAGAGATAAAACATGGAAAAATCCTATGAACTTATCCTATGAGAGATGTGCGTATAAAAAGAAAACACTCATTTATCTTTCATTTCATAAATTAATATATTTTGTATTTATACTTGTATCATAATCTGCTTTATATTTATACTTGTAGTATGAAGCAAGATTTTATAACAATAACAGTATGGAAAGTGACTACTACAGTGTCCATGGAGTTGTTATCTTCGTCGGCATTATGCTGAAAGGACGGATTAAACTTCTCGTTTTCAACAGAGAATGTTGTAACTGGAGATATTTATTGTAAAACGGTGATACTTTCCCTTGTTCCGTGATGCCATTGGAGCTGGTTTATGGATGGGAACGCACATTGGACTCCTATAATATAGATGTTCCAGGGTAGGGAAGATATCACTCAAACGAATTGTGGCTTATGTACTTCCTTATTTAAATTTCATAGAACACGCTTAAGATGATTTTGGGAGACTCAGTGCAGTACTATTACATTCAACTGAAACAGATTCTAATAAGGAATAGTCATTGATACTTGAAGAATTTTTGGATAATCTGGTGCTTAATATCGATGGACTTGTGCGAAGCAGCCACTTCAGTAAAAGGTGGGCATTTGCAGTACCGAGAAACATCTACTTTTTGTTTTTCTTCTTGAACAATTATTTGTAACTGCATTATGAGTTCAATAAAACCTTCTTTTGCTTGATTGCCCACAGTATGTAATGTATTTATTTTAATAAAATTACGCTATCGTCATAATTTAAGTATAAAAATGTTGTCTCTCATTCCTGAGTTTAATGTTCGTCTGATAATGTTTGGTGAAGTTAAGGAAAAAAACTTGTTTATTAAGATTTGCACACCTAAGTGTAATTAATGATACCTATATGTATATAAACATAACATTATATTTCTGGATTTATGGTATTTTGTAGTTCCTTAAAGTAAATTTTTGTTTTACATACATATGAATACAATTTTCTGTTACGATTCCTCGTTTTACAATACTTATTGAAAAAGAAACACAAATGCTCCTTTCCCTGTGTCTGAAAAAAGTAGTGCCTTTGGACGGAATTAAGAAAATAAATGTAAGAAAATGTCTCTCTTGTAGACGAAATTAGACTATAATTTCTAATTATATGGAATCAGTTCCCAGTCTGTTTAAGTACATAGTATTTTTCCTCTTAAGAGCTTACTAAATGTAAAAAAAATAAATCTACTTGTTTTATATTTACCTAACCAATTAGGGATTTTGTTGATGTTGCTAAACATAAAGCAAGTATTATTTCTTATAAAACAATTTATTTATTCTATTAATTATTAAATCGAAATCGGTAAACATCATGTGTAGATTTGCAACTGTCTCAGAATGTGAGACAATAATATGAACACAAAAATCAGGTTAATATATTCCGTTTTCTTTTTAATATTTTTTGTTAGATTTTATATTAACTGATATGCCATTAGTTTTTCTTCCAAATTTATTTATCATTATGAGATGATTAAAGATATCCTGTAAAATAAGCAAGCATAAAGAACAACGCTTAAACTTCTCTACACAATACGTAAGTAATAATGTACTATTTGAAATTATATCTTGATGTCTAAAAATTTTCTGTCACTTGCTTTTGTTTTGTCATTTTATTTAAAGAGCTCGAAAGTACGTTTTGTGAGTGAATGTTATTAAATTGTATTATACCTATTATAGTACAAAGATATTATTAAACTGTTATATTTATGTATATTCTGTGTGTGTCGGTTGGCACTTGTTTTGGAAGCATTTTTTTTAGCTTTTGAAGATTTTTGAAATAAATTAGTTTAATTTCAAACATTAGAAGTACTCTACATCTAGATGGAATCTTGGAAGTTTTCCTAAAAAGCTGATTCTTATCAAGTTATTCAATATATTACTATTGTATTGAATGTTGAAAAATTATATCAAAATTGTCATTTAAATGAATCACATACCGGTTTCACATGCCACAACTTTTGTAGTTGCATTCATTAGACTTAGAAAAATGACATAAGAAATAGAATTACTTGTCGGAAGGCTAAAAATTCTGTTCTATGACAAATTGAGGTGTATAATACAATATTAATCACAAAATTATACAAGAATGCAAACTCTGATACTCTTTATTTCCGAAAAAAATATAGAAAACTGAGAAACTTTCTTGACTGAATTTTCACCGAGCACTTTAAAATATAAGTATTTTTTAAAAAAATGAAGGAAATTAGTTTTAATTGAAGAAATATTTAAATTTATGTTTTGTACCAGCTGTATTATGGAGTGCGCTGGCTGCTCCACTTTTCCAACACCATATTTTTGGGGTAGAGTGCGACTTCGTCAGTACACATATGACATTGGTTCCCATTTAATGTGGAGACAATCATTCACATCACTATACAACAAAAGGACAAGCTTATACAACAAAAGGACAAAGACAGGATGGATATAGAGAGAAAATACATCCATGCCTGAAAAGGGATTCGAACCTAGGATCTCCCTATTCGCAGTCAGACACACTGAGTACCAGACAGACAAGTTAGGCGGCTTTAGATGTATGTAAATACATTAAATGGAAATCATAGGAAATCGTACACTCAGTATAAATTTTATATTTTACATAAATATTAGTGTTTGTAAAAAAACTAAAATTGACTATATTTGTGCCATGATTATGTTCATGTGTCTTAAATTTATCAGGTTTTAATGCTAGTTTACCAAGAGGAGAAAAATATTAAAAAATATCTGAAATGAATAACTTTTCAAATGAATAAAAACGACTTAGTGTGCTTTAATTTCTATAAAAGTTTAACAACTACATTACAGGAAACGAAATTGTGTTTTATCATATAAATTCCATGAAAATATAATTTATGTAAGTAAATACAAAATCAAAAATTCATCAGTAGAAGTATCATGAATTTCATCTCTGCATATTTCAGATATTTTTACAAAATTTCAGTGTTTTTATTTCTTGGAAAGAGATTACGATTTTTCACCCTGAAAGTCTTACAATATATTAACTAAATGTTAATATTTATACAGCTAGATAAAAATTGATTTCATTTTGGAAATATTTAATATGATTTACATAACGAGTTTTGTTAAGAATTTATCTTTTTTTAAAAAAATGATATAAGTGATGACTTTTTAATTTTATAACAATGCTCAGAATTTAAATCAGTATTTACTTCAATATTTATAAACTGCGACCGTGTAAGTTTTAAAATTATAGAGGCATAAATGATTCCATTTAAATGTGAAGTAAAAATTTGACGAGAAGTAAACAGCAGAATTAGCTTTAGGGAATATATTAAAATATTTTGTATTTTAACAAAATATTTAGACAGTAAGCTAAAATATAAAAATTGCATTACATCTAATATCTAGTTGAGAAGGTAGCCTTTATTTTTAAAATAACTAAGAGCAAGAGAAAAAAATTTAAATGAATACAGAAGAATTAAACTGATGCAAGTAAATTTGAAAACCAACTAAAAATAAAAAAATTGAGACTCCGATATCAATTTCCTTAAAGTTTCGCAAATAATTAAGAGGGCTTTTGTGCAAGTCATCAAACATTTTAAATCAAAGAAGATTTAATGTTATTTTTGCTACTTAAATAATTACTGAAATGAAAGGTGATTAAATCTTTTGTATGAAAGAGCAAAAATATCTTACATTCAATTTCTATACATCTAAAATGAAATGAAAACTTTGCTAAAATGAGAAATATATCAAATTAAAAACTTCATTTAAATACATATGAAAAAATAATAATGTTTAATGTAAATTTTTCGAATGCAAAAGTGTTAGAAAATCAGTTTAATTATGTTGCATTAAAGTTCATTGTATATTTATGTATAATATGGAATTATAAAATATAAAAAATATATTTGCGACAGATTTAATGCTTCGTAAGGGTTTGATCCTTTAAGAGTTTTTAGGACTGTTCTGACTTTTCAACACATTATTTTTTACAAGATTAGCATATAAAAAAGACCTCTATTTTACAAAATGGGATAGTTAACAAATTTTAGAATATGTATAGTATTAGAAGTACACAACTTCTTTAAAGAAACATATAAAGAAAAATTAATAAAATATTGAAAATATGAAATGGTATAAAACATTTTTATTGTGTACCTACAATTTTTGGACATTTCAGAAAATATTAAGCATTAACATTACTAAACAAACATCAAATTTATTTACAAAAAGATAAATAATAAAATAGAGAATACAGTTAAAAATACAAAAACAAACAGTAAAAATTACAAAATATTTTACTATACTGGCACCAATTTGAGAAAACAAAGATACCAAAATGTTGTTACCTCTATATTGATTCCAGATATTAATTGTTAAATTTAATTTAAAGGGTTGAAGTTTTATATAAAATTCAAACATGATTTATTATCCTGAAAAATAAAATGCCGGAAAATAATAGATTTGGAAACAAAAGAATTATTAATTAATTTCTGAATTCATTTACACCAATCAAAATTATATCGAAATATTTGAGCAAATTTGACTTGTTGAGATGGTTTGGAATATATGAGTTAACAGTGTTTTTCATAATTGTATCATATTTTAAATTTGTTATTGTAAAGAACTCATTAGAAGCACGTGAGAATAAAAATGCGAGGATAGATACACTGCCCGACAAGGAAAATGCAACATCCAGAAGGAGTTGTCAGAAAGTTTCGAAACTCGGCAAACAGAGAGCGACAAAGTTATCTGTATATGTCTGTATATTTTATAAATGATATGTATAATGCAGAGCGAGAACAGCTTCGGGTTAGTATGTTGTAAAACCACCTTGAACAGTGATGCAAGAACCAATAAGTCTAGGCACAGAGTTCATAAGAGTACGGATGGCATCCTGAAAAATGGATCTCTATTCCCTGTCAACCAAAAGTGCGTCTACTGAAGGAGGCAGTGGCAGAGTTTTCAAATGGCATCCAACCATACTCTAGACATGTTCGATTGGTGAGAGATCTGGTGAGCATGGTCGGTGGCCAGGGATGTAGCTGTACACCTTACAGACAATGTTAGCTGCTGCGATCAATGTGCGGTCTAGGGTTATAATGGTTATATAGGGCATGGGCCACCCTCTGAAGGTAGGGGAATGTCACCGGCCACAGCACATCATCTACTTAACGCTGGGCTGTCCTAGTGCCATGAATACGAATTAGAGGTGGCCTGGAATCGAAATCAATGGTGCCCCAAACCATGATGACGAATTGTCGGGTGGTGGGGTGTCCCACAATTGTCGTAGGAAAGGACCTGTCGCCAGGTCAACTCGCCACTCATACACAGGGACTGTTATTGAAGAAACAGAAGTGGGACTCATCTGAGAAGATCCTATGCCACACCGTCGTAAACATCACTCTAATCCGGCACCATTACAGACATTGGCGTCTAAGCTGTGGTGTCGATGGCAGTCTTCGTAACGGACGCCATGAGCACACGCCACTAGCAACCAATAAACGGCAAATGATTCTGCTCAACATGGGAGCATCAGGGTGTTTTGCATATACTGCAGAAGTTCAGTAAACATGCTTTGTGGGACCACCACCAACTCCCATCTGAGACATCGATTCACGCATGCTAACATCAATCTGGTTGGACCGGCACTCCGCAAATGTTATACAGTTCCTTGTTCCAACCAGCTTCGCCACAGTCAGTGCACTGTAGTCACGATCAGGTGTTTGTCAGCGGCAATTTACGGTAAGGACCATCCTGTCTCCTTATTATTCCGATCACTATGCCCTTCATAAACTTGTATAGAAAGCTAAGAAAACTCGTAAAGAAAAATAATCCCAGAAAAATATAGACATATAATTTAAACAATCTGAAATTTAAGTGAAGAATACACATTAAATTTGTAACAATCGTTGATGATTTTCTAAGTATCAAAATATTTTCTCGTTTTCCTAAAGGCTTCTTATATAATAATATGAAAACAAATGGGAAATGAATAAATCATTATAATATGTATTCTCTATATGAAAAACTAACTATTTTGTGCTGAAGCAGAAATTTATAACTCAATGAAGCAAAATTTACTCTAACAATAATCAGTTTATCTTATTTTTTTATATTATGTTGAATTAAAAGATTAATATTCTTTTTTAATAGTTTTAATTAACACGCAGAGTTTTAAACTTAAATAACACCATTGTAACTAGAGATGTTTGTTAAGAAAATTCCTCTCAGTTAAAAAAATTCAAAGTTTATTCGAATGAGTTTATTATTTAAAGTTTCCAGTTATACATACTTAGTACAATAATTTCCTTTTTTTCGCCAATTTTAAATTTGGGTTGCACAATATTCACTTGATTTTTATCATATAAGGCGAATGATAACTGTTTTTCATCTAACTGAATTACTTATTGTTTGGGAGTATATTTTTGCAAATTAATTCAAGTATTAATGCTACAATGAAATAGCGTTCGTTTTAATTAGTTCTCATTCGCCAATTATGCTTGCTGTTTTTATTCTGAAGGCATTTTCCAAACATTTTCATCACAGCTTGTTAGAAAAGGGTATGTAGCCTTCTCAATGAATTTTTGGTATGTAATTATCTTGCAGGCATAGAATTCCCTATATAGCACTTTGCTTTGATCTATTTAATTTAAAAGTGATTTCTGCTCTACTATTTCCTTTTGAAGTTAATCTTAAAGCTTTCAATTCATCCCTGGTCGTTAATTCTTTAGCCTTTAGCGTTTTATTTTAAAATTGTAAATTAAAGTCTGGTTTAGACTGCTTCTATTTACACAATTTGATATGTTTTTGCTGAATCTATTAAAGGATTTATCACCTTTTGTTAACATTTTAAATATCCACCTTTTATGACACGTCAATAACTGCATCTAATGTAAGTTTTTGAAAATATTCTAATATTCATGATTAATTTGCTTCCTTTGAAGATAATTCTCAACAATTTAATGATGTTTACTAAAATTTTTATTAAAATTACGTAATTAAATAGTTATTAAATTAATCACGTAATTAAAATAGCTATTTTTGATGGGAATGATTGTTATGATTGGACATAATTTTTTTTAACTCTCTTTATATAATTTTTGTTATTTCTTAATTAATTACGTGACTATTCTATAAACATGATCTAAATTAAGGATTTTAAAATATTTTATCATCAGATATCATTTGTGTAGCATGTATAATTTTAGGATTGATCTGATGTCATTATTAAAATAGGTAAAGAATCTAAACAAGACTGCATGCAATACAATGAAATTATAATGTTATTATAAAGTGATATAAGCATTGTAATGTTTGTATCGTGTTTGTCGGCGTATAAGATGCAGTCTCTTTTATATACACATATTTGAAGGAAAACCATTATTACTGATAGTTATGATAAATTTATAGTATTCAAAATATAAAGCAAGACACAAAATACAGTGTAATACATTTTGTAAATGGCCAATCTATTTAATACAGAATACCTTATAATTCAAAGTTTTAACCGTACCACTTTTTGCACTTTGGGAAACTACAGTTTTGTTAATGACACATCAAAAACCAGAAGAACCTTGTTCATGTTTCCTATTTGTGCAAGTTCAAAATCTTCTGTTTTCATGGACTAATGACCAACTGATGAAAATTAATAACTTTTCTTTATATTTATGAAGCCTCTTTTGTGATATTTTCATTTCAGTCGGCATATATATAGTTAGTTTCTCCTTATGTACCATGTACCTTTGACAACATAATGTTAGTCCAGTATGACTGACAATCTCTCTATCAGTCACTATCGCTTTCCCTTGATGAATAATAATTTCTGTAGAAACTGAAAGTTCTGCTTTTCTGCAATCGAAAATCCAAGCATTCAGCTCCATCTTAAGTTCAAGTTGTTCTGCAATTCTTCTTCTTAGGTTATGCTCTTAGTGAGTTGCTTTCTTTTGTTCCTCTTAATGATTCCGCCAAATTTTTATCGCTTACTCAGTTGGAAGTAGTCCGAACTGGCTTTTTGCAAATTTATTTTCATGTCCTTTAACATAGGTAATTACAAGTAGCTTCTATGCTATGTTTTAGGAATGCCGAAGTTGTTTTTGAGCAATAACGTGTCAACATATTTAAGAGAATATTAAGTAGAAAGTTCAGACACTTAGAAGTCGTTCACAAAAACTGTGAAGTATGAACGTATTCAATTGTGATCGTTGATGATAGCATATGTGCATTCACTGAACTGTAACTCTCCTACAATTAATCCCACAGTTAATTAATTAATAATAACTTTCCAACAAAGAAAAGAATCGCATAACTCCGAATAGAAAAATTTCGCAAGAAATCAATGCAATTAAATACTGTGTATCGTTGTGTAAGTAGCACCTTATTTTTCAGTCTTATTTTCATAAAAGAAAGTACGTCTTATAAGCCATAAAATATGATAATTAATGATTTTTATTTTCTACTAAAACAATCAGTTAGCATGACTGATTTTTACAAATAAATTTTCAATCTCAAAAGTGAATTAATATATTTGAAGCATAAAATAAAAACACCTTGTTGAAGTCAGTAGTGTAAATTATAATTATTTATTAACATTGGAAATATACTCGAGTATAATTTTAATAAAATTAAACTTTTAAATTGTTAATAAGCTATGCACTATTATTAATTATTTATATAACAATGCAAAAATCTTTTGCAGGTTGTAAAATTCATTCATTTACCGATATTAATAACTGATAATAAATGCATTTTTTACTTCTTAAAGAAGGTAAACACAGAATTTCTTATATTTTTAATAAATGAGGCATTTTCTTTAAAAAGTTTTATTATTCGAAAGTATTTATTTTATATCTAAGATAAACTTTAAAAATAACCAAACGTGTAAAATTAAAAGTTATGCTATTATGTTTGACATTATTTGAAAAAGTATTTATAATATGTTATATTTGTTTTTAGTCATTGCAACACAACTGCTTGATAATATAATCTCATAGTTCATTGTTATAAGATCATAAAAGTATTGTCATACTATGCAAATAAGTTATTTTCATACATTAATAGATTTTTAAAATTGAGAATATGAATTAGAAATATTATTTTAATGAAATTTATAATAATTCAAAGTAGTTTAGTTTAACAATAAACATACCAAAATATAAGCATTTCATAAATTTGGATTTAAAAAAATTAAAAAAAATTCATTGGGTGAAAAAGGTATATAATATAAGCTTATACTTTATCAATGGTCAAAATGTTTCAAGAAGAAAATACTTAGTTTTAAGCATGAAATTTATTAATTTTTATATTATTCAATATGTAATGATAATCTTTTTGTTTAAAATTATTACATAAAATAGTGAAATAGGAGAAACATAGAAATATTTATATCCAATAAATTTTAAACTATTTCCTTGTAATGACTTTTTCTTAATAATTTAAAGTTCAGAATTTAAATTTTTTTCTATTCTTTGAACATACACACATAATTATATAAAGATCAAAGTATAGAAATTCTAATATAAGTTCTTTTTAAAAAGCTAATTTTGGAAATTCATTTATCTCTTTTACAGAATATTGAAAAATTTTTGATAACTTTATCATAGTTTTTAGTTAATATTTATAATGGATGAATATTTTCTATTTAAGATTGATTTAAATGATTAGAACTTATTTTAGCTATTGGATTGAAGAAATAATATCTAGTTTAATATAGTTACTAAATTCATTTTTTCTATTTTAATAGCATGGGTGACTTTGTGGCTATGAAAGTAACAATAATACAAATCTATGAAAACTAAAACAAATTACTAATTTCTGATTAAATTTGAAAATTTTTAGCTGAGTTAGTTTTTTTGTCAAAAATAAAAATTAGAAACATCTGCATTAGATTAGTTTAATAACTTGAAGCCAAATATTATTTCTTTCAAAATTTGAATCCACTCTTATCCATTGATTCATCAAAGAAAATATAAAATATTCCATTACGTTGAACATGGAACTATTTACTTTTTACATTGCGTTACTTTTCACATCATTAAGCTAACTAACCGAGATAGCATTTTGTGCAACAGAACCTATTTTGTGATGAATATTTATTAAATATTTTCAGGTGAATAAAAATCAAAGAAATCAGATGCATATTTTGTAATGAAAATAAATATTCCACATATACAGATTTTTTTTAAAGTTTACCAATTATTTATGTTAGTTTCTTAATTAGAGGGGTTTAAATTAAAAATATACTTTAATTAAAATTAAAAATTGAACAATAATTGTATTTCTTAAGAAATTTTAAGCAAAATTATAAATTATAATTAGAACATTTAAAGTTGTTTACCTTATTGCTGAACATATTGAGAGTAAAGAAAACATTTTTTATATTTTTCAATTATCCTTTTCAGTTATTTGGTACTATTGTTATTTGTTGATATGAAAAGGAAAATTAGTTATTTTTATTGCATACAATTGATGTTTCTCAAAAAATGGTACAGAAAATTGAGACTATTTATGTTTACTCGCTTTATCAGATTACTAGGGCTGAATTGATGGCAGTAGATTTTTAGCTAAATGTGTTCATAAGACTTTACAAATTCTTACTAAAGATTAAAGTCAGGATTATGTATGAGGTGCACTGAAAAAATTTATAAAATGTTTAGTTTGTAGGAGACACTAGATGGTACTTTGCATGAAATAAAAGTAATAAAATAAATGAAAAAATAATGTAGATAATGTTTCAATTTTTAATAACAAGATTTATGAGAAATCAAACGAAAGGTACAGGACTTTTATTCGACTTGTAAAAAAAATTTTAGAATTCAGATGTGTTGAAAAAAGAGGATACAAACTGGTTTTGTGCAAAAAAAATATTGATTTTCTATTCCAGGTTTTCCTTCCATCCCAGTTATGATGGCATTAATTGAAATACGCATGTACAAAAGCTGCCATGAAATGTCAAAATGTTTCTAAAACATTTCTTAAATTTCAGCATCCAAAATATGTACAATGAGTACTGTATCTGTGAAAAGTGTCAGTAGTATATGTTATATGCAAGCACTTTATTTAAATACTTACAAACAATTTTTTATATAAGATTTTGCTTTTCAATTTGTAATTAGTAAATATAATTTGTTTTAGAAATTATTGTAATTTTTTTTTTAACTTTTGAAGTATTAATGCTTTTTATTTAATATTGTTTAAAAGATAACTTCATAATTGTAAAATCCATGTTTCAAACTCCTTTAGTCCTTAAAGATAAATTACTTGCAAACAATTTTAATCTGTGATAAAATATATAAAAATTTAAATTCCTTTAATTCATTATATAAGTTATACGGTAAAATTAATTTATTTTACCGTATAACTTATATAATGAAGGGATTGCCAAAATTATATAATCTATATTTGTAATAGTTATTCATTCGATATATTCAATTTTATCACAAACAAATCTAATCTAATAAATATTTTATGTTAAACAGGAAAACTTTTTTATGAAATATTGTTTAATATTAGTGCGCGTTACTTATGTTTAAAATTAATTTTAATTCTTCCATTCTCTGTGTTCACTGATAAAAACATGTTAATTAATAAATTTTTACTAGATTTTTCTTTCATGTGCTTACTTCATTTAAAGCTATCATTCACAAAAATGTTAGGCATTTTTAAATGAATATTAATTTAGTAATATTTATAATAAAGTAACATTCTGCTTCAATAACATCATCTTCAGTAAACGAAATAATATAGGCATTTTATATGCCTGAATTCTTAACACTTCAACTGTCAAACATTATAGCTTAAAAATGCGGGTAACTATCTCTTATTGATGAAAAGGCTTTGTTATTTTTGTTCAAATTTAAAGAAAAAAAACTTCAAATCATGTTTGTATTATCAAATAATTGAAACCTTTTAATAATTCTGATCAACAGAACAAGTTTCGACTTTACAGAAACTTGCACTAATTTAAAATTGAACCCATTATTTTTATTCAAAAGTTCTCTAGGAGATTATCTTAAACAAAGATTATAGAGATTTTTACGACTCCTTATGAGTAAATAACTATGTTTGTGTGCCTGGGCCCATTTTTTGCACAATAAGGCTCATTCAACCCAGTAAATAAATGTTAAAAGGAAACCAGTAATAATTTTAGTTAACATCGGTCATAGATTTTCATGTGCTACGCAAAAAGCCTTGAAAGCCTTGATAAGAACTACAATATTAGAACCCAAAACATACATTTTTAATTTAATTCCTTTTTCAGGCACTATCGCACATGTCTGCAGTCCACTGTTATTTAAAAATTCACATAGAGGGCACAAGGATTTCATTATTTAGGGATCGTTCAAATCTAGTTACGCAATATAAAACAATATATCTTGTCCTTTGCTACGATAAACGTTTTCTAAGCATTAAAAACATTGTGTTTCATATATTCGAATTTCTTACTTTTAGAAACAGAATAATTTTTATGAAGAAATTTATAATATTCTAAGCACTGTATTAAATATTTTTGAATAAACTCAAATTACAATATCTAAATTTTCAAAGTGAAAACATTTTCATCATATTCTAATACTGTTCCCTGAGATTATTGATAGATTGCACTGTTAAAGGTTTTTTGTCATGTTGAATATAATTTCAAAATCTTCTTTTTCGTACAAAAAGAAATAATATTTTGGTTATTTATGCTTAGAATCTGATGAAATATTTCTTTTATTATGTCCTAAGTTCTTTTGTTATGTTAATTATAATTAAGCTTTTTTTTATTACTTAATGTGACAATCAGAGAAGTAATCGAGAGAGAGAGAAATGAGATTACTTTATAGATGTTTAGGATAGAGTTTTCTTTGATTTGTTTCACTATTTTAACTGTAAAACGCTTAATATTGTGAATATTTGTGTTTAAGAATTAAAGTTATCCAAATGAATTCGAGGAAATTCTAATACTAGGATGATTAATTTGAATCTGAGATTCACTTATGCCTTTAGAATGAGAAAACACTCTTCCGATGAAACGCGTTCGTCCTTTTTTTGATGATAAAGAAATGGTTCTTCTTTAGTGAAATTTGTATAAGAAAACCAATTTACAGTATTTTAAAATGGTTGGAAATTTGTTATATATCTCAGTCAATTATTTGATATACTTAAAAATATTTCCTAAATGAATTAGTTTTGTCAGTAGAATTATACATTTTTATGTTTTATATTTGCACTGAGAATGAATAAGAAATGGAATGATTCTCATTTTCTTTCAGTCAGAAAGTTATTCTTTCAACTTCTAATGAACAGTATTCAAATATTTTTAATCAAACTAGTGTTCTAGTCAATAGTTGTCTAACTGATTATGTGAAATTCTAAATTGAGTAGGTAATGACTTTTTTGATTGAAATGTAACTGCCTTCTTTTTATAGAATGCTTGAAAAGAACACAGAATAATAGAAAGGAAATAACAAAAATTTATAAAAAGTTCGAATATTTATTCCATTGAAATTTCCTAATTTTTTATTTCGGTTTATTGATTATATTGGAGCATTCGTAGTAAATCTAATGAATAACGTTCCATTAATTTCATCAATTTATGTTTGTTGATTCCCTTTTTATATTAAATTAGGTGCCATGTTTTAAAAAGATTAATGGATCTTTGGAAGGAATATTGATAGTATTTATTGAATTTAAAATATGGGTTAACTATACTGGTCCATTTTTTAAATTTCATTTTGTTACCATAAAATATTTATTATGAAAATTCCACCACAGCTAATAAGCTAATAAAAGAAGTCAAATACCATATATATATATATATATGTGTGTGTGTGTGTGTGTGTGTGAGTGATGGACATGGAAAATATAAGTGGGGTACCATATTATTTAGTTTAAATTTATAGCATATATAACTTATGTAAACTTCTATGTAATTCCATTCCTTTCTTCTTTTTTGTAGCTCACCTATTCTAATCATTGAATTTAAGTAAGGTATAATTTTATCTATAATTTTGAGGATAAATCGAAAGAAATTGTTTTGCAAATACCCATTTTTCGGTGATTGAAAATAATTATATAGTAGAAAATTCGAGGATTATATTGAAAATGATGCAGTGTGTGTGAGAGAGAGAGAGAGAGCACACTCGAGAAAATCTCTGATGCATTATTTAAGGTGTATGTAATATTTTCTAAAAATTGTGACTGTCTATATTAAGGGAATTTTGTTGAATAATTAAAAAGAATTATAAAATATGGTTGTATTTGTAGTTTAATATCTTAACAGTAATTGATAAAAAATTTGTAATAGAGCATATTGATTTAAATTTTAATGTAAATGGGATTCCAATATTATAAATATAGTGATATAAAAATTTTATGTTCAAACACAGTTTCAGAATTATTTTATTCTAAAATTCGTGATAATAATACAGTAACAATTTGAAGTCAAAACTATTATAAATTTTATACTGAAGATACATATAAAAATGAATTTCTCGAATAAATAAAATTGTTAAAGTTAAATATATATTTATTTACTATTATTTATTTGTTTGACAAATAGTTTATTGGTAAAGCATCAAGTCCGCATTTGTTATCAGATCAAAAGTTTTTATGGGTTTGAAATGCCGTACTTTTAAGTGAAGAAAATTTTTATGGGACATTTAAATGACCAAATGTTAATAAAGATAGAAATTTTTATGAGTATTCAAGTATATTCATATATTTGTAAGATTTTGGTAGATGGTCAAAAGTTCCGAAGAATTAAATAATAATTTGTAGACTATAAAATAAGTAATTCAAATAAAATAATCGTCAATTTATTCCACCGATAACAAATACCTATTTATTTTGAATAATTATTAAGCGAAAATAAAACTCAAATATTTTAGATATAAGAGAAAGATAAGATACAAAATAATAAATGTGTTTGCCATCCATCTAACTTTATTATACTACAATATTTGAAAGCATTTGACCAAATCAAATTGGCTCTTGAGACTTAAAAGGAAACGTTATTCTGGAAACTAATTCAAATTTAAAGATTTTTGAAAAAAAGTTGATGACTTTAAGAGATGTTCTTGTGAAGAATTAATACATAAGTAAAAAGTGTATATTTTAAGTTCGTTATAATGTTTCCTGCTATTTTGTTGCGGATTGTGGATCCATGCCGATTCTATTGAAAAATTAATGATATGTAAGTTTTATTCAGTTTCTTTGCGTAAAAATATCTTTGTGCATTTGAATCTCAAGAAATAAATTATTTAATAAAATCTATGTTAACTCAGAGGATAAGAAGCTCAAATAGTATTTAGTTTTTTGAAATATAGATATTTCTGTGTGCCTTGATACTTTTAAGCCCAAAGCATTTAAGCATCCCATTCACATATTTAAATTCTTTAAAAATAATTTTATACTCAACTCTGTGTGTTTAAAATAATAAATTTATTATGCTTTGTATTTCTTTCTTATCCTATCAAAATATATAATATATTTATTTATTAATACTCAAATTTATTTATAGTTTTGGAAATTTTCCTTGAAATTATTTGTATAAATTCTAAGCTTATTGTTTGAATTTAAAAAATATTAAATCGATTAAAGATCTAAGTTTGATATATACGTAAATTTAGCATCATGCTCATATTTTTACGTTTATCAATTAAGTGTTATAATGAGAATGAAATCAATGAGTCAAAATGAAATCAATAATCAAGAAATACATTAAAATATTTTTTATTACATAGTACCGAAAATATAGACAAAAAATATAAATAGTCAAAAGAATTGTTTTGTACATTGAAATTTGGATTAGAAACTTTGATTTAAAACTTTGCATATACATATACAAAGTTTTAAATTGCAATCAATTTAACAATTTGTGTATGAAAAAAATTGTTAAAAGGTAACTTCAGCTGGTTCATTAAGAAAGAGCAAAGAAAGCTAAGAAATTACAAGAAACTATCATTAATAATTAAATTATAACTAAATATTCTTGACTTTCAGTTGATATCAGGGAATTTTAAATGAAAATGTATTAGGTTAAAACTGAATTAACAAAATTTTACGAAACATACATTCTTTTCGAAGACCGATAGACTGACGCTTAAAATAAGTATCTGGAAGAAACTGCTGAGCTAAGAAAACTAATCTGAAAAACTGGAAGAATAGAAGAATAGATGGAAGGAACTGCATTTACAACAATAAGAAAATCATAAAAATATAAAACGTTAAAGTGTAAAAATATATAATAAAGGATTCGATGTATATAAATTTTCTCTAAAGAGGAAATAAATCAAGAATTATTTGCGGACTGAAAAAAATAGCTGCTGTGTTCTTTCGTCCTCTACGAAAAATATAGCTTCAAGACGAACATAAAACACTACCAATTATTTTTATCCAGTTTTCTATACAATTTCATATTATTACGTATTTGATTACAGTGTTTTTTTCTGGTTAGTTTGAATTTAAATATTTGCACAAAAATTAGGAAATATAAAACCCGTGAAAAATTATTTTGAGATTGACGTAAGAACAGATGTTGAAATCACTATAACTAACCGATATACTTCTAGAAAAGTTATTAAATTTTATACATTATTTCTAATTTATGAAAACGAATTTTAAAATTGTCAGAGAAATGTTTCTGAAGTACACTTTTAAATAATTGGTGAATAAAATTATTAACAGGAAGGCTACATTTTGATGGTTGCATTAAACAAAAGATTTTCACTTTAAAATTTACCTGACATTGTTTTAAACTATTTCTAAAATGAAAATATTTTCAAATAATATTTTTATTCAAATATGGTAAAACAATGATGTGTAGAATAATTTTGCAAAAAAATCTTAAATACTAGTAATGAATATTACTCAAGAATATCAATTTAAATCTCCAAATTATAAATAACAAATAAATCAAAAAATTAATTACAATTTCAATTGTTTGTATCATTCTATTTTATATTATTAATGAATAAATAAATTAAAGTCTGTACTAAGATGCGTTTGCCTGTTTTAATACATTGAAAACAAAATTTCATGATGTTTTTGAAATCACATTTCCATTTTATTTGTTTCAAAAAATTATACAGCACAAAAATAAATCTAAATCAGAAAATGATCACAAGTATAAAAAAGTAATATAAAAGTAATAAATAAAATCATAAATTTTATATTTGACAAATATAACAAGACAAAAAATTTGTCTTTTAAATATGTAAACATCTTCTAAATAATTGAAGTTTTTTTTTTCTATGAATTATGTAAACAAAAGTCATCGTGACTGGCTGAAATGCTGAAGATTATAGTACTATTATTCGTATATTTAATTTTTTATCATTTTTCAAAATAAAAAATAAGAGTACTTTGAACTAATATGATACGTAGCTAAATTTTCATTTTTACTTACCATATATATTTTCTAAAGTTTATATATTTTATTTTAGTGCATCAATCTAAACTTATATTCATTATTTATTTTTCTTTATTCTTTTCTGCTTGAGATTAATTTTGAGGTTTTGCGAGACAAAAGACTGAATATTTTTCACTGAAGATTACGAGCCTTTTAAAATTATGTGACTTCCACTAATTATGATGTCCTAACTGTGGTAGAGACCAACTTAGGGCTAGGTGTAATGAAGATTTCTGGAACTCACTAATTATGATAAATAATGTTAGTCAGTAAAATTTTGAGGATAATGAGATTTTTTAAGAGTCTATGAAAAATATAAATAGTCTAAACATTAATTCATTAATAAATAATTTCGACCTAGCAACTATACAGTAGTAAAAATTGTATTCAAATAATTTTTTGTCAGTTTTTGCAAATTTTAGCTCAAAATTTTATAACTATTTTCCAATAGAGTTAATTTTAAGGAATCAATCGTTGTTTTGTATGAAGGCAATACTAAATTACTACCAAAGTTTCCCATAATTTCATGTTTTTCTCTTAATGTGTTTTCCTGCTTTTTTCGATGTATTGGAAAAAAAAAAGAAAAAAACATTGTCAATTCAATCAAACATTGAAAGCGCATAAAGAAAATAGTAGAAAAATCTTTTTAACTTTTAGGCAATTGTAAAATTTCAAAAAAATTTGAGCAAAATTTTTATTATTTTAGAAGTATTTGGAAGATCATAATCAAAACGTTTATTATATAAACTAATTTGTAGTTTTTCCACTTTATAGTGCATCTTAATGATCGAAAATAATCGTTATGAACTGGAGAAAAATCTGAAGAGTTTTTAACTCAGGAAGGAACGTTTGGATAGTTATATTTATTGCTGAGCGTATATAGATACCATGTAGTTACATTCATTAATGAATCAATAAGGGAAATATTAAATAAAAAAAACTTTATTTGTGATATCCCAAAATTTGATATTGGTCATAAATATCTAAATATATTATCTCATTAGATACAATAGATGTAATATAGGATTTTAAAAATTATTTAGGCTGTTTAAATGTAAGTAATTTATATATTTTTGCAAATAAATAAAATTCAGCAATTAAATTATCTTTTTGATTTCCTAATTTTTCTTTCCATAAATTTTCAAAATTTAAAAACCTCTGATGAAAACTGAATAGTTAGCGTTACAGGTGGCCTTATTGAAAGTTTAAGATGAGCTCCAGCTTCAAAGAAACTTGTAAATGATTTTAATCAGAAGTTTGTGAAATGATAAGGGCTGCTTATGGCATCTATAATAATCAAAAGCAAATTAGATAATAGTATGGATTTAAGTGCATCAGATCGTGATCAAATCATTGAGGTCGAATGAATGGAGGACTCTGTTTCAGAAGTAGTACAGAAACCCGGAATCTTCACTCTGCGCTGTATCAAGTATGTGTTGCTGGTATATCAGCTCTAATAACCAGGGTGACTGGTCGAGGAAAACTATGACTCGATGATTGGGGTCAACGGTGGGTAGCCTGCATTATAACAGATGATAGATTGGCTGGAGTTTAATGTTAGCTCATAAAACGGGTAATCTGACGCTATAGAAAATATCTTTTCTTAATGGGGTACAGAGCGCATTAGTCCATGATATGTCATTTGTTCATAGCACAAAACAGGAAGTATTTACAGACCAGGTCATGTACGCCGTATGCATACTATGCTATGGTATGTATCGACGCGGAGTTCGACTCATTATCCCAGGTAGCATTTTTTCACATATAGTGAGTACGTTGGAGATGATTTTGTCGTTAAACTAATCACCGTGCCTTGAGTTTTGCAGACAACAGAAGGACTCAAGTAGGAAGATGATTCCTGTTCTAAATTAAGATGAGATGATTTTCTATGGAGTAGCAGCTTTTATACTATGTAATGGATAGCCTAACTAACCAAGAATGTTGTAAGATCTTTAAGTAGGCATCGCGTAATTACATTTCGGAAAGATTTTTTTGTACATTATTGATCATATTCACAAATACACGAGTTACAAAAAAAAAAAAAAAAAATCCCAAGCAACCGCGACAGATGTGTATACAGATGGTAGAAGGGTAACACCGATATTCTTCAACAATGACTGAGATCGAAACTAGGACTTTTGACTCCAAATAGCTCTGTTTAAACACTAGGCCTAAGTAAATTTCTTATAGTGTGGCATCAGCAGCTTACCTTTTTAAAAATGTTCTACACTGTGACCCGTCCATCTGCTGACAACTTCAGCTATTCACACACTATTGTCTAATATGATCTTGCCAGAGATGGTTTTACCAGAATCGATGTATTCATGGTATAGCTTTAACATATTGGTGTGTGAATCTTCAAATGTTTACAATTCTTCCCACATGGAGTGACCCATTTGTGAGACACCGGTGATTTGTTCATGATTAAATAAAGGCACTTACCTCTGTATTCAACTTATTATTACTGTCTACTGTTGTCAGCACCTGTTTGCCGATTCAAACTTATCCCTTTACTATCTATAGATAGTAATATCTGCTTGTCGATTCAAACCTTTCCCAGGATGCAGTCATAACCGGCAAAAGGAAAGGAACGAATTGAACTCTCACTCGTTCGCCGCTCGTGTACACATTGCATGCTGATCTAACCTTCCTAAATTTATTTGTATAATAATGTGCCGTCCATTACATTATTAGTTAAACTTATGTTGCCGAATGAGTGATCTGAATATATATAGTAACCGTTAGTAATTAATTATATTATTCGGTAACCATAAATCCGTTTTCTTGCCCGTTTTTGATTTTGAATAATTCTGATATCGTGCGTATTACTTATCTTTTTAAATTTTGACTACGCCATTTCCAACTCACTATCAGATTTATGAATCGATAAAAATTTGCATAACGCCAGCTAACTCTAACTCAATTGTGGTTAAGTGTTATTTTAAAGTCCTATATTTGATGAACTAGCACAAATAAAGTCCATCAAAATTTTATTTAAATTTATTGTTTGAGATAATCATTATTTATTAGCATTATGGAAAAAGCATTAAATTATACGATAGTTAAACTTTACTTACCTGAATTTACTTAATTTGTAATAACTTAAATATTGATTTTTCTATTGTATTTCATTTTGCAAACTTTAACATTGATAAAATCTACATTTAAGTGACTGGTAAATATGTTTTAAATGTTACTTTGTTCAGACAGTATCAAAAGAGTTTTGTAGTGGTAGCTTTCTAATTTGCTTAAAATATAACATTCATCTCAATAGAAACTTCGTATGACAAAATTTATGATTGATGGGGAAAATATTTTGTTAAACCTTTAAATCAGAGTTTTATCTAGTTAAAAATTCAAGTTTAATCTTTTCTTACCATATTAGTCTACAATTATTTGATTAAAAATGGTTCGGAAATTGTTTTAATCACTTTTTTTTTACTCTTCGTTACTTTAAGTATTGATATATTGATCAATCCTTGTCAAGATTTAAAGCATTTTACGATCATTGTATATGCTAGGCACGAATTTTGGATCAACTATGCTATTTTCTTTCTTCATTTTTTCTTACTTTATTCTCTTTCATGATGTGAGAAGTTAAATCTTTGGATACAAAGAACATAATATTTAATCTTCCAATTACGTCTACTTCTTCGTCTAGATGAATGATGGAAACCAGCTATAGGATATATTTCTAAGAAAATAATGTATTTTACTCTAACTATTTTTATATTTACTTATAGTGCACCTTTCTATAGAATAGTTTAGAAATATCGTGCATCTTTCTCTATGACAAAATTCAGTTAATAAAAGAGATATTGTAAAAGATAATTCAGAATACATTGCCTGTGTTTTGTGAATTTTTGTTTACATTCCACTAGAAGTTAAATATGTGATGTAAAATCTTACGTTCTCACAATTTTTTTTTATAATATTTCTCATAAATGTTGCCTGTTTATTCTTTATTTAATGCTAAGGTATATATTAGAAATTTGTTTTTAAATATTTGTTAAAACTACACTCTCTCTTATATTGTAAAAAACACAAGAGTGATTTCGTACAGGTGTTAAATTCGTGTAGAATAATAAAGTTATAAATAAATAACATATTTTTTAAAAAAGAACTGTGAATTTTATTATTATCTCGAGGGAGATAATAGTTATTTTTAATTATTATATGCTTTATCAGTCATAATTATTTCTGATGAAAGAATTAGGACTGAGAAAAGGAACGATGCTTTCTCAATAAATTAGAACCTAAAAGTATTCATTTTAGAACAAGATATAAAATTTTCGCAATTTGTGTACGCTGTAATTTACATCTGAATAGTTGAAGTTTATATGTCTGAAGAATTCTTAAAATTTAATAAGAATTAAATTCAAGATAAATGATAATTTAAAACTTACAATATTATGCTTCACAATAGATGAAAAATTCTTCAGAAAACAACAAATTACACACTTCAATAACATTAATGTGATCACTACGTACTTTTAACGTTAAATATATATATAACCAGTCACAGAAGGCAATTGAGCAAATATAAGGGGTGCGTGAGGTTTTGCAAGGCATTGCAATTGTTGGTGTAATGAAAACTTATCAGTGGAAAGGTCTGATACATTTTCAATGTATATTGCTCTAGTTGTTGAACACGTGAATAATGATATGTAAACAATATCTTTTGGTTTTCGACTTCGTATATTTAACGATCCTGCAAACTCTATTACTGTGACAGTGAATGGGGAAATTGGAGTTATTGTGCAGCAGGTAAAGGCGCTTCAATTTGAGAACAATGAGTGGCTTTCACCCCTTTGAAAGGCAACCACTTATGCATGATATTTTTGATGGTCTGCCATTCTCGTGAAAGTTAGTATTCAGGACATAGTTCGGAAAGTACAATTCCGACACTTAGGTGGTCCATAAATCTCTTACTAAGAGATGGTTACTCCATTGTGTTGCAAATTTGTACCATTCTTTAGGTCTGTTTACACTATTCACAATGATTGGAGAGATACTGTTTCAAGATACTTGGATTCTTGGAACAAAGTGGAATGAAATCTTGCGAATAAATTTGGCTACTCGGTGGCATAATACAGTTATAACACAACTCGAAGAAATTAATTGAAATTTCTCGTTTCATAGATATTTTCAATTGCCTCGAGTTCATGCAGTTGTAATCGTAGAAGACAACCAACAGTCTCAGGGAGAAGATTAGGACCAACTTCTGAAGTATCGTATAATGATGGCATGCCTGGAATATGTGATAAGTAGCAAAGACAATTCTTCACTTTATATTATCTGGCTGTTTTTTTTTCATTGCATGATGTGACATAATAGTACACGGTGTTTTCAATTTTATCAACCGATGGGAAAACTGCAACATTTCTTTATCTTGTTTAATATAATTCAATATATATTTTTCATACTGGATCTTCAAAGATGCATTTGATTACAATTTTTTGAAGTCATTGAAATCTTTTCTCCCCAGTAGTTTTGTTTTTTGGTAATGTTGATAATAGTATCACACGTAATGACACAACTCTGCGATTACCAGTTAATTCAAATGAGTCATGAAAGGTCTTCAAAATAGATAAATAATGTTCAGACAGTTTTTTCTTGGCAGGTAGTGATTTCAATAGTTTCCCAGTTCCAGAAGCAACGTACATTTTCATTAATAGAAGCTTGTTGAGTGAATGTGTTGAGATAATTTACAGTAACTACGTTGAAAACTGTTGTGCATGCTTGAACCCACCCAAAGTGTTACAGAATTAATGCAAAGGATTATAAAAGAATAACTGAAGCCTGATCTATACCTTCCAGTAGAAATCAGCACCAATTAAAACATTCATAGGTAGATTTTGTAAGTTATTATAAGGGTCAGCATGTTTCATTCTTTTCTGGAACACTAGCTGTGGCACATGTGTTGGAATAGATGAATGTGATGGATATTCATCAGACACGTGATGCATATTTATGTTGCATTCCCTTGTTTGGCTACTTCCATTGTTTGTAATATTCTGTTGCATTCAACATAAATTTAATTTAATTCTAATAGCGATGGATCACGAATTGGCTTTAAATTCTCCAAACAGAGCAAATGAGTTTAAATGATACTATTTTTATCACCATATTCATTCATTAGAGGACTTTCAGTTGTTTTAAATGTGTCTGCAATAATGCTAATTCCATAGACTAACTGTTAAGGCTCCTCTTGTAAACAGTCTCTCAAAAATATTTGTCAATAGTTGATAGAATTGAATTAGAGTTTACAGAAAAATAAATGCTCCTCAAAACACTGCTGATTCTTTATTTCTCCTCCAAATGATTTAATTTTAATCGTCGTTAATTTCACTGTGCCAGTTAGTGGTGTCTGAGCAACCATATTTTTTGCCAAATTGGCATTACCAATATCCAAATTAAAGTTAATGCTAGCGTTAACTGTTGGGGATAATTTATTTTGAATGATTCTTTGGGCTTTAAAATTGCAATTTCGGTATTATCTGTATGGGTTTCACAGTGGTCGATGTTACCTTTGTATTCTTCAGCCATAAAGAAACATGCATTTCATCATCAACCATTTTCATTTCTTTCAAAACACATGTTAGATGATTTCCGGGAAAAAAAACCTCTTCATTTGAAATAACACTTTTCAAATTTTTAATTACAGTTAAAAAATGAGTTATGTTACTTTGAATAATTTTCCATTTGCGTTTCCTTTGCAACACTTGTTCTTCTTTCATCACCATTTTTTTCTTCTGGATATTAAAATTGTGTTTTGAAGATCAAAGCAAATTTGTTGTTTTATATGGGTATTTTCACACCAGTTTATTGCGTGACGCTGTATATAAACGTATTGTTCTGATAATTACATACAATACTCACTATAAACGTAACGTAGAACAACCATATTTTATTTCATTTACAATTACTCTTTCATTTTGTTGCTAAAAGGTTTTTAGAAAAGAAGCTACTAATCACAAATCTAATCTGGTTAAATGTGTACAATTTTCTCCCCAATAAATCTGCATTTTTTGGAGTTCTTCCTTCCAAAAAATCTTTTTGGAAGACTATTTGACTGATATTCAAGTGTGTAACAATAATCTTGAGTTAATAAACCATCCGCTATGTGGGTTCAAGTATGTTTTATAAGGGCTAACAATGAACTTGTGGTAGAAACACAATGCTTGTATTGTAAGAGTTCCTCATGCTCGAACCCACAAACAACTGAATTACAAGAAATGTATTTTGATTCCTGCATACATTACACGTGGAGCTGACTTGAAAGTGTTTTAAGTTTCCATTTGAAAGGTGCGAAATGATTGTATTTGAATATGTAGTAGCTTTTGTAGTACACGAGTACTATAATTGAGATATATGAATATGCGGCCTGCTATCAATAAAAAATCATCTACGAAAGCATTTCGCAGTGGATGTCCAAAAGTGTTTTACAACATTATCCATCCCTTATGTATTCTCATTTAGTGATATTGTAATAAATTTAAATTCAAATGTTTACGACAGCGAAGCCTTTCAGATTGATTCCACATTCAAATACGTGACAGATTATGATGTTTGGTGATTTTTCTGAGGTTTTTTACACATTAATATTCTATGCGTTTAAATTAGCACTTCCAATAAAGATATTATTTTATATAAAATGATTTATACCAGTTGCGACTAAATATTCCTAAAATATTTTTTTAATGTAAAAACAAAATACTTATTGTTACATAATTTCCAAGCATTACTGAAAAATTTGTAAATTTTGTTTTATTATTTTATATTTATATATTGAATTAAAATATATATGCATGCATTTCTTACATAAGTCAAAGATAATATTAACTTACACTTATTAAAATAAGAATGAGTACAATTTATGTATGAAACAGTTTAAATGAGTTAATGGTATTCCTTTTTTGGATAAAAATAAATAACTGACTTAGGAAAATCAGCCCATAAGTGTGATATATTATATATTTCACGTAAATTACAAGTCACATAATTTTTATAGAAAACAATATATATATATATATATATATATATATATATATATATATATATATAATTTCAATGAAATGCAAATATTCTTACTCTTAAGTGTTTAGTAAAATAATGTAATTTTCTTTAGAGATAAATACTTTCACAAGCTTTGAAAATTATCTGGATTTAGAACGTCAAGACTATATAACTATAAACTGATTAAATTTATAAAAATATCTTCAGACAATCCCATCATTAGTTTTAATTGGTAAATGTTAGAGTTTGGATATGGAAACGATTCAATTTTAGGAACTTCGCAAAGCGTTACAAGTGAGAAGCATTTTTAATCTGGTGGGAAAACAGTAAGTTTTATTATATTGCGTTATTATTGAGATATACGTCATTATTTCATGCTTGAAAAGTATGATAATTAAGAGAGAGAGAATGAATTATTGTAAAATATATCACCACTTTATTTCTATTATTTATTCAAGAATTGTATTCTAAGCTTAAAGTGATTCCAATAGTAATGAAATATCTTAATATTTTCTAATGATTTGATATCAAATTGTAGTTCATTTTTAAATGATATTTCTTCATTTAGTATTTTGAGTATCAGTAATCAGTTATAAATTTTAATCATTTTATTTTCCAATTGCAATTATAAAATTAAATGACATGTTAAGGTATATTCAGCAAATTCAAAAGTATTTTTTTAATGAATTTTGTATATTTTCATAAATTAAAAATGCATTCATTTTCAGAGAGTTACTTATCTACTGGTGACTTGAATGTCTTTCCTTAGCTTAGTTAAAAATATTTATTTCAAATTCGAAGATGGTATTTTAAATTTTATTTTTTTATAAATTTAAAAAATAATAGCAACTTTTTATTAAGTCAAACGCTTATAGTGTTCATTTATTGTAGGACTGCTTTTTGTAAACTTCGACATTCTCATTATTACCATTTTCTATTTTTTATTGTATTTCATAAATTATAACTTTTTAATTCCTAATATTTTTGTTTTATTGCTCTTATGTGCAAAACGTAAGCACTACGTGCTTTTTTTGTTCTAATTCTAGTAGAAACCATCTAAAGAAATTTAGATACGTTGAGAAAGTACTTTTCACTTAAATGATGACGAAAGAATAATAACGTAAAAATGAACACACTATAAACAGTATGGATGCAAACAAAAAAGAAGCTTTTTTGAACTCAAAGTATCGTTACACATAATTATTCTGTTCAATAGGAAGAACATCAACCAGGTGTTTTTTAGCAAGGGATATGCCCTGGCATTACTACTTTAGTTGCTTTGTAATGTCTCTCCTTACCCATAACAGATTGTTCTATCACTCTTGAGTAAAGAGTGCCTATTTCTCGATGAGTATTTCAATCAGCTATTGGATGTTCCCTGGAAGATGTAATCATCCTAGAAAGTGATTCGAAAAAGCATCCCCCAAATGATCCACAGCATTTAAATCCGAAGAGTACGCTTGTCAGTCCATTCGAATGGCATCTTATCTTTCAAGTAACTGCTAAACAGTGGGAATTCACCGAGGCCGTATTGCCATCTATAAAACTGCTCCAATATCATCTTGAAACGTACTCATACAGGGAAGGATTACCATTTTAGAATAGATATGTCCAGTTATACATCCATTGTTGGAAACATGGCTCTCAGACTAGACGTTCAACTTAATGCCATACCAAACAACAAATCGAGGACAAACGTAATACTTTATTTACTGGATTTTACGGGGATGAAACCATGTCCCGACCTCGTTTCAAATTGGTTTTGAGAATATCTTGTGGCGTGGAAACGACTCTCATCCGTGAAGAGGACACGATTCTATTGATGCGATATCTAGTTTTTGTGCTCCTTGCATCTTATAAGTGGTGGTGCCGATGGCCATCTTTCAAAGGTAATCAGCGTTCAGGATGGTAGGAGAATAGGCAATCTTTGTGAAGGCATCTAGGACACAGTATACCACTACGCTTATAGCCCCGTTGCTGTAAACAGTTGCGGAGCAATGGTGTTTAGTGTCTGATTTCAAGTTATTTTGCCTACCTGACGATGTATCCACCATTGCAGTTGATTTTCTGGGGTAGCCTCCATCAATCTCTCTAACAGCTGTATCCATAGTTTGAAATATATTTTCTTTTGTACTCAATACATCTCAGTAATAGGTAATGTATTTCTCATATTTTTTTAATTTCAATTGCAGTCTTAAAAGGATATTTTGATAACTTATAATAGATAAGAAGTAACAAAATATTATATGACGTATCAAATTATTGAATTTTATCACCTTAATAACTAGGCAAGAAATAAAGAAATAGCTAAAATTTATATAACAATTTTATTAAATGGACTGAAATGTGTAAGTTTCATTAATTATAGAATTTATAGATCACAATTTCTATCCCATATTTCATATTTTTGTTAGTGATATGACTTAAACTGTTTAAATTGCAAAACGTTTTGAGGAGTAAATCTTATTCGATAAAGAAAAGTAAATTTTTTGTAGGAAAATATAATTTAAATATATGGCTTACTACATAACATTATCAACAACTATATGTGTGACTTATTGTAATACTGCAGTTTCCGAATTTCTGTAAGGATATTTTAAAATATGTTTCTTTGTCCTTTGTGTCCTTATTGTCGTAAAATAAACTTAGATGTGCGATACAAAATTTTGAGACATGCTTTTTCCTATGTTTATTATTAATTTCTTTTTGTCACTGTTTATGGGCTTGTACACAAGTGAAATTGAAATATAATACAGTCAAATTATTTTATTTACATTTTTTAAAATAATTTATTAATGTGTTTTCATTTAAGCAAATATTTTATTTTGCTCAGTAAAATGGTCTTTATCTAAAATAAGCTTAATGCAATAATAAGTTTACATAAGAAAAAAAAAAACAGTTGTACTTAAAATCATATCATAT
This sequence comes from Latrodectus elegans, assembly GCA_030067965.1. Taxonomy (NCBI): domain Eukaryota; kingdom Metazoa; phylum Arthropoda; class Arachnida; order Araneae; family Theridiidae; genus Latrodectus; species Latrodectus elegans. Next base: position 24,451,582 of record CM057809.1, on the reverse strand, counting down.
AAACTTTTCTCTAACTTTACTTATTAACAATGATTTCATCATGAATTCCATCAATTAACTATGAATAGATTAGGTCATTTTGAGACTCGCAAAGCTATTTAACAAGTATGTAATTAAAGCAATTTACTTAAGTGACTTACATCTGATGACCTACTGAAAATAGTTTAATTAAATTTTAATTATGCATACATAGAATAAAAAGTAAATTTTAAGTGTGTAAAAATCTTAGTTAAGAATGTATCTTAATCATCATAGAGAATGAACTTTCAATACATAACACGTACCTTTTAATAGAAGAAAAATAAAATATTAGAATTTATTGTGATGTAATGAGGAATTCTTTTTAAATAGTTTTATTCACCGGTAAATTATTATGTACAAAATCACCTAAAGATCACTCTTTCTATTATATTAATTAATGTAAAAGAGTACGCGTTTAATTCTTTGAAATGAATTTAGTAATTTTGTGATTTTTGGTAACAATTATGCAATGAACTTATCTAAATCCGTAAAATTAATATAAAAATAGAATTGTGTCTAATAACATGATCATAATATTAATTATAAAGCTGGTTCAGGTTTCATAATTTTAAACAAAAAATGAATAACATTTCTAAATATGCCAATCGAACCTCAGAACCATTTTTAAAAAATACCAAAAAACTCCCCAAATGCAATTTGTGTTTCTCATAAAAATTCTTTCAATTAGAAATCTTCATTCAATTAATTCGAAGCATTATGTAAACTAGATACATTATTAAAAATCTTATTTATCGAAAAAGTAAATTTTTTTTTCTTTTTTTTTAATATAAAATGAGGAATTTTTTGTTCAAATATAAGTTTGTATTCTTACTCATAGATACTTTTCTACATTAAACAAAGCTGCAATAGTAGAATTAAAAAATATTTCGAAAAATAAATACTTTACAGAATAAACAAATACTTTTTTCAAGATTATTTGCTTTTGTCCAGCCAAAAATTATTTATTTGGTTTCACTTTCTTGAATAAAATTTGTATCTTTAACGGAAAAATATTCTTAATATTCATTTGCACAGATATCCATTTTATAGTTCCATGCTTTAAATCCCAAGGGTGTGATGTAAAGCGGCGCAACAGTCTTTTCGGTCCCATGAAAACGTTTTATAACTTACTGGAAATGGATAGGAGGGGTGTTAAAAAGCTTATTTGCAATACAATGAACTTTGACATAGATTCAATCTGGAGCCTTTAAAAGCTTTATTTTAATCACTGGAAGCGAAAAGGATTTCTTATTCAAATACTTCTTCAAAGTGTTTTTAAAGAAATAAAAAAAATTGTGTGATTAATCAACATAAAATTTTAAGAAACATTTCTGTTTACAAGAATTTGTATCTGCGAAGAAAGTTCTCGCCATTGTTGAGACAGCATAAACGGTAAATTTCTGTAGGATGTATTTTATAAATGGATAAAAATGTAAGGGGGGGCTTCCTAATTTTATATAATCTTTCTTTTTTTACCAAGTCTTCAGTCGATTTTAGCTCCTTAAGCTGAGAATTACTTGCTGTCTAAATCTGCATATGTATATGTGCTATGTGGAAAGATATAAGTAAAATAAACATTCCAACAGTGAAAGTTATGCAATAGGTTTATTAGTGTAATGCCATAAAAACAATAAATTTCATTTACAACACTTGAAGTCTCCAAGTAGTATATAGATTGCACTTGTTTTTAAAGCATTTTGAATTTTAACAATTCAGTAAATAACTTTTCAATTTTAAATCACATAACTTAATTTTTTTTTACTTGAATAGATTAACTGTAAAATTTTTTAAAACATTAAAAATAAAATAAAACTTTTTCGACATCCTGATTGTATTAACATTAAATTGGCTAGTATTCAATGAATTTTTCTACAAAAACATTTAGCATAGCTGCCAATTAAAACTGCTACGGTAAGCAAATGATTCATTACACGAGTGTAATTTTCATTACATTGAAGACTTCTGAGATTTACATGATAAAAGATGTTATGGCCGGCAGTAATTAATTTTCGAAACGGTTCCATATAAGACAAAAGCTACTATATCCCTATAATGTTTTTAAATTAAAAAATTGTACATCAAGTTTCTCATACACAAATTAATTTTGAACATTGTAGTTTGGCGACAAGTTGTTGCAGTGGTTCGTATAAAAAAGAGAAATGCTGATTATCGCATTTTTGAATATGATAGAGTTCAAATTGGATAATATAGGAATTACTGTTTGTCGAATCGTAACATTACTACTCGTGTCAGGTGAGATCACTTGACTATTTGCATGATTCCTTAACCAGTATGTTCTCCAGCTCTCTTACCAATAGTCAACGTCTGGTCAATGGCTACCTAGCGTCTGACTTCTACCACATGCCAATAAATACGATATATGAATGGTGGTATCATATTGAAACTAAATAGGTTACTTTACCTGTACATTCTCTGAGTTAAACTTCAGGTGTGTAAGTATTTTTATTGTTGCTATCAGTGATTGACTTAGGTACTGATTTCTCATGATCCATGATTCCAATTTCTGGAAAATTCAATTATTTAATAAATTCCATTATTATATATATTTTCTACATTGCTATGATAAGATTGGGATCGTTTAAAAATATGGTGCTATGGTATTATTGTGCTCAAATTATCCTAGTAAGGACACCACTATCTGTGATGCAGCGTCAAGGGTAGCCGAAAAAGTGATCGTCACGATAATAGCCCATTCTGCTGCAAACTATCTCGAGTTGTTCGTATAGATACTTATCGCTTTCCAGGCGACACTATTTTTGGACGTGTGACTTATAATGTGGGTTTATGATCTATTTGGGCCATACAGGTCGCATGAACTCCTTCTTAGCAATTAGTTTTATCTGTTTGGTTAGATCTAGCACTACTTTTTATAGGACGGTTCTAAATTCCTCATAAACCACAAACCACAATCTTGATTGACATGAGTATAATTATTGTATTACGATAAACTTCAACAAAAGTAAGTTCAAGTCGAACTCTGTAAAAATCAGAAAGGTGCAGATAAACAATTATTCTTATCAAATTACCCCTTCCACAGTATTCGAACTTTGTTGAACAGTTTGTTCAATCTACCTTTGCTCAACAGTGGTTGGAATCGAACGCGGGGACTTTTTTTCGATGAGTGATGTTCTACTATTGGGTCACACCAAGCCCTACGTTTTCACAAGAAGACTTGTAAAATTAATCATTTTTACATAGATTAGAATCAAGTTCTCTGAATTCAGATCATATAATCAACATCTTTCTAAGGCATGTCAACGCAGCTTTTCGAGATTCGAAATGCAAAACAAAATTGAGAAAAGAAACGTGAAGAAAACTAACGTAGATTATTATTATTTTGTTTATTCTTGTAAAACAATTACGAGGGTGTTTTTAGTTTACCGATGTTGAGCCTACAAAAATAACAATGTTAAGTTTAAAAATCAAATTTAGACCTAATATATTGCTTTTTGTTATATAATAAAAATTTTTAATGTTTATTAATGTCATATTTGTGATCATTTAATGATTTAAATATATAAAAATTTAAAAAATCCTATTTGTGTAAAAAGAATTTCAATATTTAATTGAAAGACGTGTGAATTAAAATTTCATTTTCAAAATATATTTAGCAAGAATAAATACAAAACTAAATTCGGAAATTCATAGGTATAATCAATCAGAGAAAGTGTAGACAAAACCGAAAAGAATGTAATGTAACACAGATCAAAATTATTTGCTCTTTGAATTTTAAAACTTGAATCTAAAATTATGTCAAAAGTTTCCTTAAAATCTTATGAAATTAATATACTATGTTTTAAGAGCTTTATCAGAATGTTTGTGAGATGAAAACGTTAAATAGCTCGCACCATTTTAATAATAGAAACACATTCCTGGGGATTAAAGGTCCCATATCAGAATCCAACCACTGTTGAAAAATGGGAAACGGATGTTACATTTCAATTTACGAATGCACACCGACTTGCATGGATATTTGGAAATGTTTTAATTGAAAACAGCAACTGTTTTCAATTAAACGACCAGAACGCAATATAATTACTTCAGTTATGATAATATGTACTATTTTGTGTCAAAATGCAATAGATTTTTGAAGCAAATTTCACTCAACAAATGATTTTGATTAAAAATAATATCCAGAAACGTGAAGAAATAAATGAGTACTTTACCTATAGAAATTCGAATTATATTTCAAATTTTTGTGGAAACTTGTTGCAATTGATTGATTAATATTAAAACAATCAATATTTCCCATAGTTATAAAAAATTTAACTTTCATAATATTTTCTCCTGATAGTAAGCTTTTAGGCCGAAAGAACAGAAAAAAATTTTTCTGTTAGATGCGCTGATAGTAAAAAAATATTTGGTGATAATTTTGTGGAAATAAAAATGACTTCCCTTGCAAATCATTTAACTTTTCATAAAAATATGAAAATTTAATAAACATCTCATGGTAGTTTTGTATTATTTTATATTAAAGTATTCTCATATGAGAGTTTTATTAGTTTTAGATAAGAAAAATTTGAAATCGAGAATATAAAATATTACTGTAGAAAATATTTAACTCTAAAAATTTATTAATTGCTTTTTACTGTGTTCAAAATAGTACGTATATAAAGGACAACATTTGCTGAAGTTACCGAAATTTTCAGCTAAGACTATTTTTGTTTGTTAAAAAAATGTTTAGAGACAATTTTGCCGTAAAAAAATGTTTCAAAAACTTTTTGGAAGCACCAAAGTTATTAAAAAAACGTGTGATTTAGACATATTTTTGACTAATTCCTCAGGCTGTAATCAATGGACAATATATTTCCCCTACCGTTTTAAAAGACGATTAATAGAAAAGATACGGACCGCGTAAAACTTTTTTAACTTAAGTTTCTTGTTGGTCGGATGTTGGGTCCGGGAGACCAATGGTCGGGATCAATAATAGGTTTGGCCACGGACTTCGAGTCGTCCCCGAGGGTTGGAGTCGATCATCCCTCGATTACCACGCATGCGCCCTGAATTCACCCGTTTTCGCTCTTTTCTCGATCAGGCATCACAAGACATGTGTCTCCGGAACGTTGCAGTCAGACCAATCACTTCCTCCGAGTCTCGTGACTCGATGCGCTGAAGGAACCTTGCGACTCTATTGCCGGCTGGCATTTGTTTTTGTTTTGGTTATGGAAAACTCTTTAGATGCAATCAAGATAAATTTGTAGTTTACTTTCTCAAACAACTTTTCGATTATCGGAAAACATTTTATTAAACTTTTGTTTTAATTATATTTTAAATTTTTTGAAATGACTGTTTAAAGTGTTCAGTTTTTATTAACATTTTATTATTGTAAGACTTGTGATGAAAATTAACGTCCTGTAAATAAGAGATAATTTTTTTTCACGAATTTAAAATCAAGTTTTCGATTTAAAGAAATAAAGACAAGAAAATAAAATAACAAAATCTCTCATGATGATGACAACCATAATGGATGTTAAAACTCTTTTCATTGAATTTAGAAACTTTATCCGATTTATAATCTGAAAGAAAATAAACGGTGAGAACTGACGATATTAAGGAGATTTTAAGAATCATCTTCAGTGAACATTTATAAAAATGATCTTCAGCATAAAACGTATTCTGTATTCTCAAAACTCAAATGCTTTTGACGATGCATTAGTAGAATAATTACTGGAAATCATGTTGTCCGTATTTTGGATTGTCACGTTACTGTTAGTTGTCAGAGATGTTGATGGTCAAGGAGTGCGTAGAATTGGGTCTAGAATAATTGGGACCAAATATGGTTCTGTAAGAGGTATTTTGGTGACCCTTCCTAATCGCAATGTTTCACCAGTTGAAGTTTATCTTGGTATACCATTTGCTAGTCCGCCAGTTGGACTCTTGCGATTCATGCCACCTATCGAACCTGTCCAGTGGCGTGGAATAAGGACAGCTGATCGTTTTGGACCTGTTTGTCCTCAGCGCTATCCTGATATAAAAAATGAGACAGAATCTCTAAGACATATGCCTACAGGGAGGTTGGAATACCTGAAGAAGCTGATACCTTTCTTAAGAAATGAAAGCGAGGACTGTCTTTATTTGAATGTCTACTGTCCAGGTAAGACTTTCGTAGTATGAAAAATGCAAATGCATATAATTTTTTTTTTGAACAATTTTCTTTGCTATTTTAAAACATTTTGTAATTTTATTCACCGCAATTTCCAGAAGAAATGTTGTGCATTTATGGGTTTAAAACACAGTTTTTAAAATGTGCTATGTTTTTACCAATGTGAGTTCCTTACATGCTTTTAAAAAATAAAATATAGTTTTCACAATAATGGAAATCTGCGAATATATCAGCAATGATATCAAGGTCCAAAGATGAAATTATAATCTGAGATAAATATTGTGTGGTAAGATGTACGTGAAAATCTAATAGATATTGATTGCTTAATTTAGCTTAAGATTTTTAAAATTTTTTTAATTCTTGTGAATAATCAGATTTTGAAAGCTTCACGCCCGCACGTGATGGATAATTTATTGTAATCCTTTTTATTCGCAAATTTGTTTTTTCTTTATTTGAAAATCTAGTAACAGCGCTATTTTTTATAACATAGTCTGAATATGACACATAAATTTTTTTTTAAATATTAAAAACAAGTATATTTTCAATTTTTCTCTTCATTTTTATTTTTGAGTTATAATTTACATTTTATTCATTTTATGAGCTAATATATCGGATGAGAGACAGAGGATCTTAATTTGATTTTTTGATGATACCATTTGCAATTTAACTTCCGGGTGCCTTTTGTATGCAATTTGAAATTATTTTAAGGCATCATTACCAGGTGCGGCGTTTTCGCCGATGCCATCTTTCTTCCGGAAATTATGGAAATATTTTTAAGCGAATTTATTTGGTTTCATATATTTATTTTCATGCAGCAAATTTTCTCATGGAATACTCAAAGTGACATAGTGTTACTTTACTTTGAATATCCTGGAAATATGATAGAAGTGATATATGAAGATAGAGCGTTGAAATTAAATTTCTCAACTTTAATTATAAATAAGAGAGATAATATATAATTCGCTCTCTTCACTTTTAAAATTTAACAGTGTTTTCAGTAATTTTTTGTATTAAAGCGATTTTGGTAAATATTCCAATAAAAACAGACAAATATTTACTGCGTAATTTTTTATATGACAATTGTTTTTTTTAATGATTACTGCATGCATTTTTCTTTCATGCAATTAGGCGCAAAATTTGTCGCATTTAAATTTTATTAGAATTTCATTTTAATGATAAAAGATTGTGCTTATACATTTTGTATAAGTTGTTTAAGAAGTAATATTTATAAAAAAATGATATGAAAATTAATTTTTTGAAAACCTTAAATATAATTATATTAAAATTTCATTTTTAGATGAATTTTTATTTACACTTTATAAATATTGTATTTCAAGTATTTTTATTTTATTCCATTTAATTGTTCTTATGCATGTTTGTGTACAATTGTGCTTATTTTATAAATATTACTATTTAACAGCAAATATAGACATTAATGAATTGGAAAACTAATAATATACCTTCTATAATCTTAAGAAAGTCGGTTATTAAAGTATTTTCATCAAGTATATTATGTACAAGTCTGTGTAAGTTTATATTAATAACTACTGTCCCAAGGTTGAAATTAAGGAAGGTAATTTTCTGCATCTTCTGTTTCGTTGTTAGTTTTGAGACTGCAGCTTAACACTTAAGTAATATTTCATAAAACTTTTATTTTGACCAGCAAAAGATTAAATCTTTAAAAAGCGATCCTGCAACAAAGATATAAAATGAACTAGAAAAATTTTGGGAGCAATGTTCTTCACATTAAACCAATATTAATGTTCCAAAAGTACAACTGGAACTAAAAAAAAGTGATTTTGAAATCAATTTGAATGTATACGTAAAAGAATTAGAGTTTAAAGAATGCTTATTTTCTGAAACAAGTTATCACATCTATATTACCTTTATATTACATTTGTCTTACCTTTACATATCTTTTAAATATTATTACCTTTTCTTGCTATTTATGTCTCTAGTGTAAGATCAATTGACAGTTTATTGTATAATTTGCATGACAATCATATTTGTGTATGACTGTGCAGCTAAACACGAGAACATGAGAAATAATAAAAATAAATGAAAGGCCCTTTTAGATTTTCTTCAAATATTAGCTGTATATTTTCATATCAGAAGTTCTTAAGTCCAATTAATTTTCTGAAAATATAAGAACTGAAGTTTTAATAAAAAAGCAAAGAGATTAATATAGTTTCAGAAAAATTTATATAAGCTAAATATTCCTTGAAACATAAATATTTTTATGAATGTCATAATAAATATTTTAATAAATATAGTAATAAATTTCTTAATCATGATTACTGATTTTAAGTTTTACAGAATTGTACCAACAAAAGGAATTCTTATTGGAATCAAAAGTTAAGCGAACTTAAATTATTATCCATTACAGGGCATCGAGACCATTTCACCACTTATGCGCTTTTCCTGGGGACTCCAAACAGTGAGAATTTAGTGACGTAAGCAGAAATATTTTTAATCCATGGATATAATTATAAGTGAATACGATGCCCATATGAAAATGAGCAACTTTGCAATTTTTGCAATGTCTGCAGAGTCAAAAGACTGCCGAGCTGGCAGCCGAATGGTTAGCGCTCTTGCCTTTGGTTCAACAGTTCGTGGCTTCGAATCCCACCGTGGGCATGGATGTTTGTAGTGGTTCGGAATCCACTTTAAACCATAGGTCTCGGTCTAATTAGCCCTCGTGTGCAAAAAATGACCGTTGAGCGACAAACAAACCGAACCGAAACCGAGTCAAAAGAAGTTGCGCGTATTAATTTACAGTTTATATAACTACACTGGACCCGAATATACCCAATATTTAAAGCATCGCATTTATTTTGCTTGTTCAAGAAATTTATTACTTTTTATTACGATATTTTTGATGATATTTTTTATTAACTAATTTTTTGATAAATTCTAGAAGAAATATAAAGTATTCGCAACAAGATATGCAATGATTTTTATTAGCAGTTTAGATTAAAATTTCTTAAATTTTGAGGATTGTTTACTAACATGTTGCTTATCATACATTGAAATATAACCAGATTACTTTAGTGAACGAAGGACTTTTTTTTACTTCATTTTTTATTATAAAATATAAAAATTGCTTACGCAAAAGTCTAAAACCCACATATTACAACGCCTCATTTTTCTATTCCATTCGTCTTGATTCATGTTCTAACGAATGATTGGTATTGTATTTGTTTCGATTTGTTTTTATAAATTTGTTCCCAACGTTTTAAGAAAAATGGTTTTAAAAATTTCTATTTCAAATATCAACGACTTATTCTATAACTCTTGTGTGATGTAAATATGCAAATTAATGTGATTGGTTACTAACTTTAAAAATATGCTTTCCTATGGGGTGCACAAAAACAAATTTAGCATGATTAATCAGTATTATGTTTTTTTAAATGTATCCAATCAATTTATTCAAACAAAATATTTTTTTTAAAAAAGGCGTTTTAATTTGTTTGAAATTACCTAACAATTTATTCAGTGAATAGTAATTTAAGCTAGATAAAGATAATTTGTTCATCGTTAAATTTTGTTCTTGACTGTTTGAAAATATTTATTATAAATTAAAAACTAAGTTGAATTATAAATCTTTAAGGAAGAAAGGTCATCGATCAAACAATTCCCATTATTTTATCTTCCAAAAGGAATAGAGGGATTTCGTTATTAGATTTTCAGAATAAAAACAGTAATCCGTGGGAAAAACCACATAATCTTCAGATGATTTGTTTGATTTAGCTAAAAAGATAGGTTCATATATGAATTACAGCTGTGCAGAAGATTTCAGAATATAATATTTTCAATGTATATCAAAGTTTGAATGAAATGTGTCTCTTCAAATTTAGATCAAAATAGATTTTATAGAAGAAACTTATAAGAATAAGTTGTCAGAGTGAAATGGATGATGCGACATTAAATAATAATTACTGTTTTGTGGGATGCAAAAATAAATTGCTTTTGATTGAATACTATTTGCATGTAAAAGATAAATATTTTATGCGACTATAAATTTAAAAGAATATTATACTTAATCACATTATAATGTTTGTGTGACTAAAGTTTATTATTTCTATAAGCGTAAATATAAGAGGAGAACTTTTTAATCTCTCATGAAATATAATTTAATAAACTAGAAGTTAATTTCTATATATAGAATATATATTTCTATATATTACTTTATATAGAAAACTAATATTATTAAAAATGCAAGGTGAGTTTGTTTAGTTGATACATACAATCGTTAGAAAAATTTCTCAACCGATTTTTTTCAAAAATATGAAAGTAAAAATTTATTTATGTTTGATATATTATATTTAATAAAATTTTTAACGATTAAGCATTAATTTTATCAGAACGTTTTATGTTGGAAATGGGTAATTTTAGTAGATATTTTTGTAGCTTTTTATTATTTAAGAACCTGCTATGAAGAAATTTAAAATGGAGTTATATTTTCACATTAAAATTTGTTCATTTATTTAAATTAATGTTTAGAAATAGTCATTTTTTATGCAAAATATTTTCTTAATTAATTGCAAGATAGTCTTTTGAATAAACATCCAAATGTTTACTTAATTTTAGATATAAAGTTTTATTCAATATACGTGAAACTTCCCTAAATTATAGCAGCGTTTTGTTAATTGAAATGAAAAATAATTAAAAGTAAAATATTTTAATATAAAAATATTAAAAACTTGTTAAAAATTTAAGAAAATCTGATAAAATATCCCGTAATTTTGTTCAGCAATAGAACTTAAATCACGTGTGATATTTACTTTGTGCAATAATGGATTATGATCAAATAGAAGTAAGACATTAAGATAAGTGTATAAATTGAGATTTCTCTATATTGTTTGTTTAATTAATATTGTTTGTTTAATCATATAATAGGTAGTAATCATGCTTATTGATTTGATTCCACATATGAACTTACCTCAGTTAACACCGTAATAACATAACCTGAAATCTAATAGCCAATAGTTGAAGCTTATAATAATTCTTTTTTTCTTTTAACTAGATAAATAAATTAACCATTCTCTAAAGGGATTTCACTGCTATAAATAATTTTTTTCCAGGTTTAATGCATATATATTTTTTTACTAAAAGATATTATTTATATTATTGATGAAAATTTTTGTTAAATCCCTGCAGTAATGCCAGTGAAAAAATATAATGAAAAGCATAGTCAAAAGAAGCATTCTTAACTATATTGAATATTTCGTTTTCACGTCATTACGTCAAAATGACGTAGATACGTGGACTCAATTGTGGAAGTAATTTTTCTTCGTATAAATTGGCCCATTTTCCCAATCAATGTGCTGACATTCTCTATCGTAATAAATCAAAGAAACTTAATTCACTTCGACAAAAGTATGCATCCTTTTCAACTTTCTCTTGTTTTAGGTTGATATATATGTATGTATGTATATATATATATATATATATATATATATATATATATATATATATATATATATATATATATATATATTGTAATGTAAAATAACTAGTAAAAGTTCTGTAATGCAAAATTATATTATCAAAATTTGTAATAGAGTTTTCCAATTTAGTAAAATAATTCTCTTAAAACTTATATGATTTCCAACGTATATTATAAAATAAACACTTTTTTAGACACATATTAATCATATTATATTATAATAGCTTAAAGATCATTTTTATGACATGAAATGTTATTCAAATCATTTTCTTATGTGACCATTTCTCATTAACAATTTGAACGAAAACTAAATTTACAAATGAAAATAAATTATTGCTTAATTTTACAGTGAAATGTGCCAATCAACTAAAAATACCGTTTAAAAAAATCTTAAATATGGATTTCATTTGTTTATTTAAAAGAAATGAAATATAGTACAACGAAAATAGTAACTGAATCACATGAGCCACTTTGAGTACCTCACAAGTCAAATATTTTTTGAAGAATTTCCAAGTCATTCGGATGATTAAACTGCGGAATTGCAAGAAACATTCTCGCAGCGGGCATATCTCTGCTTGTCATCCTACCAGATAAAAGATGATAAGAGCCGAAATAGATTTGCTGTCACGAATTTTGTTAAGAATCCGGAATGTGCACATTTTTTTGAAGTTATCAAGACCTCTAAGATTGCAGCTCTACTTTCTCGCTTTTAAACTAAATCACCTTCCTCTTCTATCTCCCCCAGACTTGGTAATCCAGACGTAAAATGAAGTAGAGAAACGTATGCAAAGTGGCCCTTTTCACTGCACCGTCTGATTTGGTCCTACTCGCCGAGTTATGTAATGAGATCGCTTTTAGTGAGGTGTAGAAAACGTGCGAGGAATTTCCAAAGCAAGTAGGCGTAGTTTAAGAACTTCAGGAAAGTTGGACCCTGAGAATTTTCAAGCCTATTTCATGTGACACGGCGTTTTTAAAAATAACGAATGAGTTTCACTCATTGTTAAATCGATAAAGCGATAAGGAGAAGGGTATCTTCTAAAATTTATACGTTAGATTTTTTCCTTTAAAAAAGACAACCGTTATGTTTATTATGAAATACGAATTGCTATTAAAGTCCATATTATCATCATTAATTCCTTTAATTGCTATTAGAGTCAACAACACAAAACAATTGGATTCAAATTATGTGTTAAATTTTATTTATAGGGAAATGTAAGATTTGGAAGTAATTTTAACTGTCTTTGATAAACACACAAATAATGATGTTTCATTTCTTAATATGAAATTAAATTGCATTTAAGTAAAATTAAAGATTTTCGTAGACACTTTATTACATAGTTGATAAATATATCTACTCTTGATAGTTTAAAAAATATATAATTTTATAATGCTTAAAATGTTTTTCGAATATAAATTAAATTTTACTTATTTGTTTGTGTATTCTGTAAATTGAATTCAATTTACAATTTTTGCTCCTTAGCAGTTACCAGTTTTCTTATTAAAAGTTTCTTCTTAAAAGGTACTATGTGTGATAGAATTATAATAGAAATTTGCTTTAAATAATGTTTTACTTTTCTTTAAAAATAAGAGAATATAAGCATTAACATATTAGAAAGAAATTTTTTATTGAAATCATTTTTTGCTTGATTATGAATAATAATTTTTGTTAATTTATTTAAATTGTTGGTTTGGGAATGAATAATCAAAATATATCAAGAAAAATACTAGACAGAAGAATTTTTTTCATTTGTAATTTTTTTTGTCGAATATAGAATTTGCATTATCTAGAATCTATTGATTCAATTATCTGGAGAATTGATTAAATTTTGGGCTAAGTAGTTATATGAATACATTTTCCCCTTATTATCTGAGAAGGAAATTAGCTGAATTAATTTTATTTAATGTATAACAAGATTCACTCTCTGAACCTTCTATAACAAAATTTAACAAAAAAGCTTCATTTTAACTCTCGCATCTGTGATTATTATTTATAATTATCGTAAAATTTTTAATGAAGTGATTTAACATTCATTCAATGCCTATTCTTTTAAAGTAGATTAAGTGTTAGTGACTGGAAAACAAAGTCGATGATTTTCTTGGCATTTCTTATTACTAAATGACTGAATGAATTACGTTATCCAAAAGTGTAGCTATACTTCGGGGACTTTCTAAATTTTCGTAAAATATCAGAGATTAAATGGTTTTTTGCAAATCACAATGCTTGTAATTATTAAACAAATCGAAATACTGGTAAAATAATTCAAGTGAAAGAATATTAAATAGAGCTTAATATGGATCAAAAATGTGATAATACTAATAAAAAAAGGCAAAACTGTGACAAAGGGAATATTCGGAAAGTAGCGCACGTTAAACTACAAGGCTCATTACTTGAAATGATAAATTTCATATAATATGAATTTAAATATAATCACATTGAAAATTACTTAATGTAATTCACTTCAAAAGTGTAACTTAATTTACGAAAAAAATCTCATTTGTATGCGTATTTTGTTAAAATAAAATGATGATATTTTTACCCCAAAATATTAATTGATTTGTAAATTAATTAATAGAAGATGCGGCTTTAAGCTCAGCTTTTGATAGATTATTAGATTTTTACTTCTTCTTACGTAAACATAACGTTTCTTCCTATGCGAGCATAATGTTTATAATGATACTAAATTTTAATCTGTGTCATCATTTATTTTGCATATCGTCATAGATTAATTTTGCCTATCGGTGCAAACGCTATATTGTTCTGTCCTTACTGCACATGTGTTACGTACTAGAATAAATTAAAAAGAAAAGAGGTTATTACATGTACGTGTAGACTGAAGAGGACTAAGGTAAGCGAGAGGTAGCGTTATATAAATCTAGAGTTGCTTCATGTAGACCAAGTTATGATTTTTAAACTACTTGAAATACTTTCTTCGAGGTTTTTGGTCTGTAATTATGTGCCATTAGGTGTTATAGGTTCACTATTACTAATATATTACAGATTTTGTCTTTGAGTAAGAAAATGTCCTCTACCAAAACATTCGTAGATTGTTTGATGGGATATCCCCAAAATTATAGGTATCTCCTCGGCCATAATAGAACTTTGGCCACAATGTAAATCATCACAAATGGGATACCACTTATTGATGGTTTGGTTAGTCATTCTAGAGTTAACTCTTACACACAAGGGATAACTAGACTAAGACTACATTGTAAAGTAAACACTATACCAATACAAGCAGTCATGCTGGATGTGGGAATCAAACCACGAACTGTTGTATTGAAGATGAAGTGTCGCTGACAGATCAATTCGAATATAAAACCATTTTGCATCTATACTTCAAAAATTGTGAAATATATTACAAAAATCGATGAAACGTATATTTTCCTTTTATCGTTTTCAGTGTCTTATCCAATAAGGCCAAAAAATTGCCTTCGCCATGAAGGAAAAAAGAGTATTTTACGCGTGAACCATTTTTGAGGACTAAAAAATTTCGAATATTAACACTCATAAATATAAACTATTTCCATAATAACACATTTAAAAAAAAAAAAAAATACAACTCAATATCGTTACAGATGTTGGTTGCTAACAATGTGCAGCAGAATTTAAGCACTATTAATAGCAATTGCAGACTGACATTCCATCGTATAACACGAATCAAGATACACGTGAAATGTATGATCCACAAGATATTAATTCAAATGTGAAAAAGAAGAGAAAAAATTATTTTACAGATAATTGAAAAGAATGATACTCACTAAAATTCTTGTGATGGAAACCATATTGGTACGATTTCAAAACAAAAATGAAACCATCATTTAATTGTACTGAAATTCAATATATTATTAAGAATAAAAATATCGGATATAATAAAGCACTTTACATTTTACGCAAATGAAAATTATCCAAAAAAATTATGTAGTCTTTTGCTTCATATTATTTACATTTGAAACCATATATGCTATATATTTTAAAATGTGTTTGTAGGTATAATTAAAAGAATATGAAAGAAATAATTGAAACATTTTTTGAATTGAAGATTTATTCTTTAGATGCGTATTTTGGTTTGGGTGAGCAATTTTAGATTACAGAATTATTATAAATATATTTAAATTGATTGTAAAAATAACCTTTGAAAAATGTTATATATCATTAAGAATGAAAGCTATCTAGCTACATATAAATGGAAAAAGATATTTAGATATCTTTAAAATTTTTGAGCAACTATTGTGTGAAGTTTTTATAGAGTATTCCGAAGAAACTAAAAAGAATAAGAATTTGTTCTAATGCCTTTATACTTCCTCTTCCTTAGAACCATAAAAGAAGAGAGTGTCCTATAAAATCTCTCAGAATAGAAGGAAATAGCTCGGTGAGCCGGCTTTTACAACCGCAACTAAATCAAACTACAGCAAACATGCTAAAACATGTACATTTTATTTAAACTTATCACAACGATGCGAGTAATTAGAACAACTTTGCTTCTTTGTTAAAAACAACAAATTATTAGGAGCCAATAACTGGTTTGTCAGATATGTAATGCATTTTAATATAAACTAAATTTATAGAAGTTTTCAAAAAGCAGAAAAATTTCCTTTGATAATTCTAATAAAATAAAAGAAGAGATAAAATTTTCTCTAAAAATTTCCATTTTTTTGGAGTCAGTTTTACGAGAAAATTTCTGATTATTTTAGTTTTATATAAAGGTCTCTCTGTATCTGTGTTATTTTTTACTAATTATTGCATATTCATTTTTGAATGAGCAAGATTCTTAGAATTATTCTTATAATGATTCTTCATGTGAATTTTAAAGTTTAAATGAAAAGTATTTTTCATTGTGATTCATCTAACGATAGAACAATGTACATTCAATTACACAGAAGAATGAAACAATTTAAGAAAAATATGATTTGGAAGTTTAAAAACTAAAATATTTGCAGCTAACTTAACTGTACTTGTTACGGTTTAATAGTACCGAAGAGAAAATAAAGAAATCATAATACAATAATTTAATTAGCAGTAAATTTAACTAAATTTTGATTTTAAGAAGAAAAATTTTAAATTGAAATTTCAATCAAGGATCATTTTGATCTTATAAACATATTTTTAATACAACATAAAAATGCATACTTGAAAATTAGCTAAGAGCACATAAAACTTAAAATTTTTTTTAACTGCAATTAAAATTTTTTAACTACTTTGTTCATTTAAGCGAAATATTTGATTATATAATCACTTCTTTTATTGCGGTGGCAGAAATCAGTCTTAGATTTTACTGTATTAGGTGAAAATACTGTACAAATCTTTAATAAACCATTCACAGAATAGCGGAGTCATATACCAATTTAAGTTTTAAAACTTACATACTTAATGTCAACATTCGCGTAACATTTACATTGAATTTGTTTCCATTCGATTTCAAGAATATCCCTTAATTGATTCATATTGTAAACCAGAAGCTATGAGAAATCGTTACAATATTTTACTTTGAGAGTTTTTAATAAACTAACTATATAGGAAAGATATGTGATCATGGTCTGCGTTAACAGTGTATAATATTTGTCAGGAAATGGAATTTTATTTAATATAAAATTATAAGATATATATATTTAAACCTCATTTGATATAAATTTGTAAGATTTTAAAATAAAAGCACATAATTTAAAACAAGGCTGATTTTTTTTAGTGGAAAGGAGATTTAAATAATTTCTGAGTTGTCATAGTAAATTGTTACAACTCATTGTTATAAACATATATATATTTAAGATATGCACTATTGTGAATCTAAATAAATACTTGATATATATATATATATATATATATATATATATATATATATATATATATATATATATATATATATATATATATATATATATATATATATATATATATATACATATATATATGTATATATATATATATATATATATATATATATATATATATATATATATATATATATATATATGTATATATATATATATATATATATATATATATATATATATATATATATATATGTATATATATATATATATATATATATATATATATATATATATATATATATATATATATATATATATATATATATATATATATATATATATATATATATATATATATATATATATATATGCATGTGTTATGGTTATGTGATAACTTCACTTTGAACCAATTAAATAATTTTTCTAATGAAAATATTGAACTCTAATTAGTTTTTTAAATGCTATGCAAGCTCATATTATTAACAAAAATATTTTAATTTTATTTAAAAATTATACGTCCTAAATAAAACTAGTTAATGGCTAACAGAATGCATATTCATTTATTTTCATATTTGAGAAGCATAGTTCATTTTTTATAATGCAAAAGAAAAATGAATGCCATTGATGTAGAAATTATGTTTTAATTTCCAAGGTAATTAAAACTCTAGACACAAATTAGTCCTCAGTGACAAATGAGGAATGATTTTGAAATATTTTCGGAAGGCGTTTTTCTAATTATTCACCTAATACAGCCTTCTGTTAATCAATCACGCATGTCCACACTTAATGGCAAAATAGATACAGGGTTGGACATTAATGAACAGTTTCTCCCGGCGAGTTCCCCACACAACAATAACCGAAACATGTCCTAGTAGGAAACAGAATTTATCCATCTTCCTGCTTGTTTTTAATTTTACATTCAATCGAACAGTTTACCGATTTAGAAAGAACACTAGTTTTGATGTTTTTATTTCTCCGGTTGATTTATGTATTGGGTTCGATCCTATTCAGCTGGAGGTGAAAGTTTGATTGATTTCTTTTGTCAAAAACTAATTTTTTGTAGATTATTTTCTGGCCATTACATGTATAAAAGTATTTCTAATATTACATTTTCCTGATTTTAGATACAATTTATTTGAATAATATTTCGAAATATAAACACATAAAATTCTGTATTTGCCTCTGATTCATTATAAATGTTAATGATTCACTTTCCCATTCTTTTTTTAAAGTTTTACTCTGTAGAAGAAATATGGAATTTGATAGATATTATTTTTTCCCCGTTATTATCCAAAATTGCTTTTATGTCTGACATCAAATTCATGATTTTCCTTAATAACTCATAATTGATTTCGATTATAATGTAATGATACAAAATTTGCAAAATATTTTATATTTTGAATTAGGAAAATTTTTATCTTTAGTGCTATGCAAGCATACAGTTTTTTTTATCAGTCAGCTTTAAAATAGAAGTAATAGCCTCAATTATTTAAATGATCAATCATACCAAATTAAAAGTTCATTTTGGAGTAATATTAGTCAGTGAAAAGGTACACTAATGGTTATATTTCTTTTACCTCTTTCTTTATCTTCGGATTATAAAGAAACTTATCGCCAATGATATTTTTGAGATTTTTTTCAAAATATATTAAAACATTTTTGGATGTATAATTCGTATTCCAGATCATATTTCAACTAAAAATCATTGTGTACCTGGTTAGTTAGTTATAAATATGGAAAACGTGTATTAAAATAAAGTATCAAGTATGAAATTCAATTCTTTCTATTTAACTTAAAATTGTAACTTAATTTTTTAAAAATATAAATTAACTTAAATTTTGTGGATGAATTCAATTTGAATTATTTCATGAAAACCTCTGTTTTTGAAAAACTTCTTATAGGCATTATAACTGTAGTTTAAACAAATATACTGACAAAAATTTTTAAATTATCTATGTAATTGATTATAAGGAAAACCTCTTATGCTTGTGGTGATGATCAAAGTGCTGCTTAAGATTTACATAAGTTTTATGTTGGTTGTATGAAAATGTTTGCATTAAACTCCACACAAGCCTATTAATAGTGATAGCACTGTCTTCAAAAAATTGCTAGCTTCTACTTTTAGGGGAAAATGAAATTTGAAATGTTCGAAAGGTTTATATTATTGAAGATTGCATATAAGTGGTGTAGATACTTTGATTGGTAAAAGATATCCACCTAAATTAAGTGTGATGAAAGAGGAGTTTTTCCTTCCAACTCATAACGCGATGAACTGATTGCAGCTTGGATTTTGTCTTAAAATTATCATTCTGATGTTTCCGAGTCCATCTTGTACATTAAAGGAAATATCTACATTTCTTATTATTCTTGTTACTATTATATTTCTTCTTATTATTATAATATTTGTTTTCAATATCATTATATTTCTTGCTTGCTGTGATTTAACTAATTTTAATGGTGATAGAGAGATAGATAGATAGATAGAGAGAGAGAGAGAGAGGAATTGTGATTGAACTGAAGATGTCTGCCGGTGCTTAAATTCTTAACTTATGTTATATTTTTAAAAATAAATATTACGTAAATTAAGAATATAAGCACCAGCGGGTATTTTCAATTGTTTCAATAATGAATATATATTTATAAAAATAATTATTTATTCTTATTAAAACAATCCCTGTTATATCAAGTGAAATAAAGAACTGATTCTTTTTTCTCTATCACGGGAAAATAACAAAAATAAATATTATTTTGGAAAATATTTTACAAAACATTTTTGAATTTTAAGATAAGAATTTGATAAATATATTTTGTTAGGAAAATACTCCTTTTACACTTTAAAGAAATCACCACAACATGTAATAATACAAGCATTAAACATTTGCGAATGTACTTTTCGGTAAGAGGATTACAAGAAGCGTGTTTTTGATCAATTTTCATTCATCAAGTATTGGGGTTAATATTTCAATTTTCTTATTTGAATGATATATGACGGTTGTTGGTAGGTATTGTATTTTTAACTATGACTAACATTTCAGGAAATTTCTGAAGATTTAATATCAAATATTATGAGCATATTAGTTATAGATGTTATAATATACAGTTTACATTTAATTTAGTTAATTGTTTATTCAGAACTAACTCTTAATACAAGCAAATTATATTCCTATTGAAGTTGCTAACAAATAATTTTACTATTATGAATTCACTTGTTGAATAGGAAACAGAAGTAAATTTTGATGTGATGATGTGAGAATCAATGAAAATTAAAATTTTAAGTAAAAAAGAAAAGCAATAATTAAAATGGAAAACATCAACAAACATCACAACTACATTAAAAAAAAGAAAGAAAGAAATTTGATACTTTCTTAAATAGATTTATTTATAAACTGCAAAAATCAATTTAAAAATATTCGAATATTTGTGGGAGAAAACTTTTTTCATTTAATAATTTTAAGCCTATTTTCCACAAAAAATATACAAAAGTACAAATTACTTAATTCAATGATTTCAACAGTTATTAATTCTAGAATAAATTTGGGAAATTATTAATACATAGAAATGGCTGCTTATCGTATCTCTTATACTAATTTTCAAGAATATCAGTGATGAAACTGATAATTATTATTTGCATTTACCAGAAAATTTTAATTAACTCTTTCGATCTCAAAAAAATGCACAAGAGATGCTCAAAGTTAAATAAAAAATTTGAATATTATTTTGCCACTATGATTCCTCTCTTTTCTTTCTATCTAACAACTTTATTTATTTCTCTTTACTTCATTAATGAAAGAAACACAAATGCCCTTCAGTGAAGTGTTTTCACATTGGTTGATTTTCCTTTGTGTTACGAACTGGAAATAAAAGAAACGCAAGAAAAAGCTTTTAGAAATGGATTTCATTCACATTATCTCTTTTACTTTAATATACTGCGGAATGCATAATAAGTTAGAGTTTTTGAAGTGGTTGTAAATGAATATTTAAATAAACTCTTGATTTCTTTCTCATCCGACAATTGAAGATCCACCATGCTCTTTATTCGGTATCATTTTTAAATAAAGAATTTGCATTAATGAATAGATCATTAGGAAAGGTATCGATATATTTTTTCATTTAAATACAAGAATATAGTTAAAGAATTTTTGAGAAAAATTAAATAATATAAGGCATATATCTAGGAATATTTTGTAGAAATTTGATATACTCAGATATTTTTTGTGCTTATGAACTCATCCAAAAATGCTTTAAGTTCTTATTTTCTATATTAAAAAGTTTTCATAAGGGCATTTTGTTTTGTTTTTAAATCATATTATGCTTAAGTTCTTCTTTCTTTATAGTTAAAATTAAGAAAATTAACTCTGTACATTTCAAACATTTTGTGATAAAAAAGATATTATTAGGAATCAAACTTTTGATATATGTCAAGCAAATTCTATAAAATAAGTCAGTTAAAATTATGAAAAATTTAAGCTTTCATTCCACATTTCTAGCATAATTTTCCATTATTTTGAGTCTTTGATATAAATTGTTTCTTTTGAATTATATTTATTTGAGGTACACAAAACCTATTAAACTGTTAGTTAAAAAAGCGTGTACTTACTTAATCAAATAAACTATGGGTTTTCAAAAGCATAATGTAAGTAAAGGAAATAAAATCAGGATGAGCATATATACAAGAGTTTGTAATATAAACAATGTATGCTATATTGTTTATATTACAAACTCTTGTATATTTAGTAAATTAAAAATGTAGCAAATAAAGGAGATTATATTAATTCACTATAGAAAACAAAATATACATGAATAATTATAAGTTTTTGATGATAATTTCAAATAACTGCTATAATGCTTTAACAATCTTTAAATTAGTTAAGAATTTGCTTTTTTCCCATAAATCGTTATTATATCTTCATAATTAATTGCATTGGACTATCGTTTATTTTGTCTCAAGTTTACATTTTAAGCGATATAAATTTTATCATCGTTATCCCTGCACCATTTCTCCATTAAATTTAAGAACGATATATAGACGTAATATATTATTCAGCGATATTCGATTTTTATATATTTTAAATTTAAAACAATTATTAAATATTATTTGGAATTGAAAAAAGATTAAGCACATGTATATATTAATAAAATGCAGAAATATAAATATACAGAAAGAAAAAATTGAAAGCCAATAAATTACAAACCTTTTTTTGTAAATCATGAATGAGTTGTAATGTATTCATATTTTTTGTATTTATATATTAATTGTATTTATAACTTGAATTTATTAAAATAACTATATTCATTTATGCTACTCGAGAGAAAGAAACATAACAAATAACTTTGAATCAAAAATATTTATATTGAGCAAAAATAATTTTGAGATACATTTTATTTAGAAACTTCAAAATATAGCTTAACGAAATATCAATCTTAAACTCATAACTTAATTAATGTATCGCTAAATTTTTTTTAACTTAAACTTGTATAGTCCTTCTTCTTAAATTTCTCTCTGCATTTACAACTTTAATAATACTGTTTAAAAATTTTGTTGTTCAAGTGTCTAATTTTCATTATATTAATGAAGTTGCTTCTGAAACTAGTGAAAATAATTATAAGAAATATTGTCTTTAAATTAGAAAAATATGGCTTATAATGTACAATAATAATCACTTATGTATTTATTACACACACACACACACACACACACAGACACAGACACACACACACACAGACACACACACACACACAGACACACACACACACACACACACAGACACACACACAGACACACACACACACACACAGACACACACACACACACACACAGACACACACAGACACACACACACACACACAGACACACACAGACACACACACACACACTACTCTTATAAGCCTATTTTAAAATTGTTATCAATTCCAATTATTATTTCTTCATTTTTTAAATGTTTTACTCTTCGTTTCAAAGAAATATTTTTTTAAAGGCACTAATTTATATCTCTATATTTCTAATATTTATGTTGTAGAAAATGTTCTATATTTATGCATTCAATTGTATATGGGTAATAAAGTAAGATAATACTTTTCTAAAATTTTTATAATTTATTTATTGTTAGATGCTGTAAGTCTAT
The DNA here is from genome assembly GCA_030067965.1 of Latrodectus elegans. Lineage (NCBI taxonomy): Eukaryota > Metazoa > Arthropoda > Arachnida > Araneae > Theridiidae > Latrodectus > Latrodectus elegans. Next base: position 24,428,097 of record CM057809.1, on the reverse strand, counting down.
AACTAAAAAAATCTCTCACACATTTAGGTATATAGTTCATTTCGTTAGAAAATATGAAATATCTGTTAACGAAATAGATTTTGGTAGTTTTTATGACAATTGTTACAGTTAAACTACTTCGGAATTAATGATAATAAATTTCTTGCCTTTATATTCCTTTTCCACTTTTTCACATTGTCTGAAATCCATTATAAGCTTTATTGGTACTGAATATCACATTTTTTTTATATTGCATTGCTACAATTTTGTATTATATCAATATTTGGCTACATTTGGTACAGTGTTACATCTCTAAAGACCATTATACAGTTATTACGACGCATATTAATGATGGAATTAAATGTACATATAAAAGATAAGAATAATTTACGAAACATACCATAACGAGTCATTTAAAAATTTACGTTTAGACTAAAATGTTTTTTATTTAAAAGGAAACTCTCTGAAATGACATTATATTTTTAAAGTGTTTTATTTATTTCTTTTCTTTCATATTAATGTATTTATATAAAATTTTAGACCCACAAAATCAATGGAACAAAGCTAAAACTATACCGTCCTTATATAATTTTTAGTCTGTAAATTAATATTTACTTCAATGTTTGTTATTTATTGATTAGTGGTGCTAATGTTTGCTTGTTATTTTTTATTGCTACTTTTACTATTTTTTTTATTTGAAATATATTTCTTATTCAATCCTTAAAAACAAGTAAATTAATTGCAAATTTTTCTTGTTAATTTCTTGTTACTTAAAATTGGATTATGGAAAAGAAATATAAAATGAAATAGCAAATATTTTACTGCATGTTCCAATTCTTGTAAAGTTTAAAACATTATTTATTATCAATAATTACAGAACTCTACTTATGCGCCTTTCTCCTACAAGCACCGCTTTTCCGCGGTCCTTCACCACAGTATTAGCCAAAGAAACTTGTGCATTTTTTAATAACTCAGTATTAAGTTTTAGAATACTATTTTCTTATTCAGTGTGTTAATCTGACTTGCAGATTATTTTGTGGGATCTATTGAACGTCACGAATGCATTTTATATTAAACATTTTGTTTGGACATCGACCTACGTGGTGTGATTGCAATCTGATCAAAATGAAAAGAAAGAAAGCCAACATCTCCGTTAACTTGAGTTTATTTAAAAAAAAAAAAAAAAAAAAAAAACACAATTATAACAATGCAGATGAGCACGTTTTTCTTAGAAATATTTGAGTATAATTTATCGTCGTATGAGCACATAATTTTAGATTAAATTATTAAGAAATCATGGTCGATTGTTTTAACACTTTTTCCCGATTTCACTTAATTTTTTGCAACACAGATTTAACTCCATTTGACCTGGAGCTAGTAATTTGTCACTCCTTATATCTGTTTACTCGTAAAATTGAGGATTTATAAAATGTGCATTGTTAAAATAAGCAATGGCTGGGTAAATATATATTTAAATATATTAAAGAGCTTTCAATGCATGTTTATCTTTACTCGTCAAATTCCATCCATAAACTTGTAAATGTATTCAACTACATTTCTTGTCAATGAAGCGGTGCTTCCTTCTTTTGTGACTAAAGTGTGATACCGTTAAGTACTTAGTTTACCGTTAAGTGCTCTTTAAGTGCTTAGTTTAATGTGATGGTTGATCTCTGATTTGGACTCAACTCTCTGTTCTTAGCTTTTTTGTTATTGCCTGATTTACCATTCGTAAAATTTGTATAACAACGCTTTAGAACACCCTATACACAGAAACATATAGCGTTTAAAAGCAAATACGTCAGTAGTACAGATTTTGAAATATTTATTACATAAAACAATCTCATGACCTTATTAAGAAGCAAAATATCATATTAACTATTACTAAGATCAACATATGAAAGAAAAAACTTATATAATTTAACGATTAAATAACACTTTTAAGGTCATTTTTGATAGAAGAGAACTATTTAGACTTAGTCTTATGGTTTAAAGCATATTTTCAACCACTACAAGCAACCATGCCTTACGTAAGAATCAAAATAGCGGACTGTTGAACAAGAGGTATTAATGTTAACCATTCGAGATTAATTGACTGAGTAAATGGAGGGGGCTTTTTCTTTAAAAGAAAAAATATTTAGATGGTTTAGTTTATTTGATACTTCAGTCACTTTTGAATTATTTGAATAGTTTAATTAAGTACATACATACGAAGACAATTTTTTGTTAATTTAAGAGTAAATAAATATTTTATTTAAATAACTCAATTCAAAACATAAAAGCCTCATACGTTAATAACAAATATTTCATGTAAAAATAATTAACAATGATATAGCTAATTATAGAAGCAAATAATGCAAAAGCCTATAAACAGAAAATTGACATGATTGATTGCCCAAATAAATAAATAATTTTTTTCTAAAAGATAAGGATTGACGCATTAGTTACTGAATTATGTTTATGATTTCTAAAGCTTTATTATTTTGAAGTAACAGATTTCTCGTTTTTTAAACAGATCTTATAATATTTATTTAAGAAATTAAATGGTATATATGTGTGTTTCAAACTGTACTTTAATGTATATATATGTATATATATATATATATATATATATATATATATATATATATATATATATATATATATATATATATATATATATATATATATACATATAATTTCGAATTTAATAACATGAAAATTTTTATAAAACTATTTAGAACTCTATTTAAAAATTTATTTACCCTATTTTTGAGAGCGCTGTAATACATTAATTGGGAAATTTGGGATAACATTATGAAAATATAATTTTCCTAATGTTTACAGTTTGAATGAAAGGCTTTTAAAACGTTCGCAAGCATTTTGCTGCAAAAGTGTGATTAAAAAGCTATTAAATTGAAAATATTATTCCATTGAAAAATTGAATTAAAAGCAATTATTTTAATTTAAGCCCCATAACTCTGAATACCTGCTTTTATTAGCAAAACAGCTTTATCAGTACGCATGCTTTTTTCCTAAAGTTATATGTTCATTACGAAAACACCGACAAAACTTTAATGTCTTAGATGCACTAAATGCAAGCAATTATAGAAAATTCTTTCAAAAGAATAATGCTGGTATAAAATACGAATGTGCTCTAGATTTTGCTTTGGAAATAGCAATAAATGGTTGCATAGAAAAATAAAAATAGGTATATAAGTTCTCATTTTTCTCTCTTTTTATGTATATACATATAAATGGACATCAAGACTCTACATCTTTGAAAAACAATTTGTCAATTGTTCAGTAAAATCTACATGGACTATTTTAAAAATAAAATGTATTTAATTATTCATTCCGTGTGTCTGAAATACTTTTAAAAATGAACTGCAAATGCAACTTTAATTTATATAGTTATCGCATATTTATCTGTAACTTAAGGAACATTTTACTTACACTGTGTAACGCTCAATATAATAAATAACGCAAATTTTTAATGAGGAAACCTAGTTTAAAAATACTGGTAATATAATTTAATGGAAAAAATTCCTTTGTAACTTAAAAAATTACTCAAGATAGAAGTATTAATAAAATCCGATTCATTTGTAACCTAAATAAATGTATTATATATAATTCCAATTGTACATAATAAAACTTAAATGTGACATATTGAATAAAAATATTTAATTATGTAATCTTCCCTGAATTATTGAGACAGTAAAACATTTTAGGGAAAATTTATTGTTTTAATACAATTGAATGTCCTACAATAAAGCTTTGAAATAATTCACTGTTTTAAGAAAATATTTTGTTAATTTCAAACATAGTGATCTAAAATATTTATCAAATTCTCATACATTTTCCTCAATTTACGTATTGCTTGATTTTCTACTCGTGGTTTATAAATTCATTTCGAATAAAAGCATTTCCGATTTTGTTGACTTTTTACAATTTAATTAGTGGGTTAAGTAAAATTGCAGCTTCTTTTGGCACAGGGTACCAGGAGCACCCGAGTGAAGAAGTCTGACTTTGCTCCGTTGCCCCAGGCTTTATATGGGCAAAATGGAGTGTCCTTCACATCTAGGGTGACCCTACCAGGAGAATACTCTCCAGACGTACTTCACCCACTCCGCCCAGGAACACTCCCTCGCCGGCAACTATTGCACACTATGAGGCAGCCTGTAGGACTTGAGGGGCCAAGGAGGGCAGCCTGCAGAATACCGTTATTGGAGACTGCTTGTCAGCATCGGAGCTGTCCTCTCGTGTCAGGATGGACATCAATGCTGTTTTTAGAGATGCCAAACCTGCCCATGAATGGTACCAAGGCAAATATCCTTGTTAATCTTTATCGGGCGCACAAAGAAGATGCGAACAAACGGCTCTGACGAGACTGAGAAGCGGCCACCTGCTTGCTCAGAGACATGTTTCTGGTGTCAAGATTTACCCTCTCTGCCCCAAATGTCAAGAGGCACAGGTCTCTCCCCCTCATATTTTTCAGTGTGTCGGTTGTGAGAGGGGTAATGTGGAATTAAGTCCTAGGGTGGTTCTGGAGAGGCTGAAAACCCATGGATTCATGGGGCTGGTGTGGTGCTACTGTCACACCAGTTGGGATAAGCAACAACAACGGCACAATTTAATTTATTTTCTAGATGTTTAATTCTAATATTACTACAGCTTCAAAAATCATAAAAGTATTTTTATGTTTTCTGAAATATATGATCAATTTTAAAGTGTAAAATTTCCTGACCCGAATCTTAACTTAAAGGACAAATGGTTTTAAGGAATGTCACAGATTAGTTTGTACGAGAAATTTTTATCTATACATTAGCAAATTATTGGGAACAATATAAAGTTGAAGAAAATAATCGAAGAATTTTATTTTAAATAATGAGTTAATACTGTTAAAGTAATATATATATATATATATATATATATATATATATATATATATATATATATATTAAAATATTATTTATTTTCAGCTCTATTATATTTAAAATATAATACTTTTTTAGAGATTAATTGTTCAATATTAATATTGGATACAATGATGGCTTTATTCCCACATATTTTCAGATTTTGATATTTTAAAATATCTATGATTCTTAATAAATGTGACAAATATATTTATTTCTTAAGAAATTATAAATATCAAAGTCTTTGTTCTTGGCATATCGAAAAATCTTCACCAAAAGATTGCATTTTTAATATTTTCAGGGTATTTTATTAGTTATTTTAAGGAAGAGGCACACATTGTCAGTTCTTACTAGTTACACATTTATTTTCTTTTTATTACTTTCTAAAAAATATTAATATTTTTATTTGTTTAAACGCTAATGTAGTGTTGTTTAGTTTTTATTACTTAACTATTTATTTAGTTTTACTTTTATTGCTCTAAAGCAAAAAATGAACATATTCGTTTTTCAGAAAAATTCAATGAATGATCTTCAGTCAGTTTTATAGTGTATGAGACTTTATGTAACTATATAATTTCTTTACTAGAGATAAATATCGCTGTATATATTACTATTAAAATGAGAGGAAAGGTCCCTCTTTATGAGCATATTTTGATTTAACCATATTTAGATTCCCTAAAGTGTCTGGTACTCTAAAAAGCATCCAGTATGTCGCAAAGATTTTTCAGTTACTGAACAAAACATATCCTTTTTACTTTTATCGGCTGATAGTATCATATGTAATTATTATTTTTAATACACCATGAGACTTTTTGTCATTAGTATATAACTTTAATGTACATAAAAGTGTGTAATATTTTTCTATCAAAATAGTATTTTTATAAGGACTGCAAATAAATTTTATAGTATTAAAATAACCCAATAAGTTCTTGAAAAATATGTTATATTCATTCAAAAGAGACAATGAATTATTTTCTATTCGTTTGAATTTTCACTCGTTGGTCATCTTTCATTTCATAATTTGATGAACTGAATGTCAGTACCCAGACCACCATGACCGACAACATTTTGCTTATGGGACGGAATCTAAATCATTTTAGGATCCGAAATTGGATTGTTTTCCACAATTTCATATATTGTTTTATTTTAAAGTCCATTTTATAAACGAAATGTTTTGAATGTCTCATATTCAGAATTTAAATAACATTCATTATCAAGCGTAAAAAATAATTTTCTAATTACTCTGAAATTAAACATCATTTTAAGTTTATATTATTGAAAAATTTATTTAGAAAGAAATTAAAATTTTAATCTTAATATAATTTTAATGAATATGATAAGGGATGGCTGGTATTAATAAATATGCTGAAAATGGAGCATGTACTTTTATATAAATTATTGGAGAAGTTTCAGATTAATTTAGTATCAAATGTAACACATGCGTATGAAATGGTATATTCCCAGATACCATTATCTTATTAAAACATTCCTTCGTAACCTTGCAAAAACGACTACCCTTCTGGTAAGATCATCGACTGGAGAGTCGTAATGATTTATGGCCACTCCTAGTCATAAATTCTAAAGAAACTCCTTTTTTTCGAAATGTGCTTCTAACCTAGCTATGAGAAGCAAAGACGAGTTTTGATTGATTTACCGGTGATATGTTGAGTTTCTTAGAATTTATACCGAGGAAAACTTAAGGGAAGTTTGAGGTTCAACATCAATATTTAAAATATGGAATGTGGTTTTGGAATTTCATGAATGTGGAACTATAAAGGTTGCGTGATTTTGGAGAAAATTAAATTATTCACAAGTATTGAATATTGCATAATATCTTATGTAACGTTAAGAAAATTTTCCTGATAAATAACTATTATGTTTAGATTTTTTTATTAAATTTTCCTGGGATGAGTTTATACATTATTGTGAAATGGAATGAAGGTAATAAATTATGCTTGTCATTTTAAATTGAATAAAGTAATTACTAAACATTTTATAAACTAAGCAATGTTTTATAATACTTAGTATTGCTTTTCAATATATTTTTGGGACAAGGATAATTAAAGTTTTGTTAGAACTTTAACATGATCCATAAATAATGCTTTTGATACATCTGTAAAATTTATTTTGATTTTACAATTTAAATAATAAAAAGGAACTGAAATTTTATATAAAAACAAAACTCTAATAATTTGTACTTAGAAATAATATTAATACATTAGCTTTTATTTGCTTTCATAATTATTTTGTTTTTGACATTATCAAGTTTGTAGTCACGCTATCCATTATCAGAGCTACATTTCAGCAAAGTTGATTTCTCGAAATTGATCAGTTTTGTTATTTCTTTCAAATTTCATTTATATAAAAATTTAACTAATATTCATGCAATATTTTATGAAAGTACAAATGAAAAAGTATTGCTGCAAAAGTTGTAAGCCATATAAACCAAAGGTTCATGGCTACTACTATTAAAAATCGAAAAGATAAGCGTTGGTTAGAAATATTTAGGTCAAAGGATTTTATCCAACAACATGAACCGCCTTGAAAAATTAAGGTGTATGACAAAAATGATGTTATAAAAACATTCATCTGTATCTACAAAAAGTTACCCACCGAACTGAAAGTTGACCATATAACAATCGATATTTTAGCCCCTTTCTGAAATCGTCAAAGAGAAAAAAATGGACTAGTGCGTATGAAATTTGTTGGAATATGATTGGAGTAATCAATCCCTAATTACTTCCAACGACAGCGAACTTACTGGCAAAAAAGTATTGCCATTACAGGGATAAAATGGATGAAAAATTTAAAATTATATACACAATACCTGTTAATGTCCCAATAATTCTCCAAGATAACGCTCGTCTGCATAAGTTGTACAAAATAACTGTGAAGTGAAACGAAATAAAGTATGAAATAATCCTGCATTTATTTCATTGACCAATCTTTCGTCGATTGACATTCAGTTTCTTAAATATTAAGAATAATTTTTATGGGCATGAAAATGAAGACAGTCTGGAAAATTATCCACAATATTTAATTGGTTCTAAGGAACAGTATTTCTTTAAGAAATGTATCTATGCATTAGAGTTTTATTGGTAAAAGTGTTGAAGCAAATGAAGCATGTTTTGATTAAAGACAATAGCTTTTCAAAAATACAAATTTATTTATTCACATAAACATCCGACATTTCATAAGCGATAACCTAATAATATAATCAAGCAATTTTTAAGTGCATTTACATACATTTATATTTTATTCCCATAGCTAAATTAAATATCATTGAAAAGTAAAATTTAACTTGCAAATTTCATTACATTAGTTAATAAAGTTTAGGGGGAAAATTTTTTCATAAGGTTTAAATTGAAAACCCAGCTTTAATGAAATATTTTCACGTAGGTACTATTTGTTTTACTTATTTACATAAAATTTAATCTGTTATTTTGACTTCATAATTTTTTTGCAGTTTTGATTAAATTAAAACTATTTCAAAATTTAAAGATAAAAAAGTTTTTTTAAACCTTAGACGTATCTTTTGGTCTAGTTAATTAAAGACTATACTTTTAAAAATGAATTAATATAGGTAATGAATAACATATATTAAACTGTAATTAATTTCAAGAACAGAAAAAGATGAATTTTCTGGAAATTATACAAATATTTTAAAATACTAATTCTTATTATTTTAATCTCAGTTTATAATATAAATGCTACTACTCCTGAAATGAATTAAGAAAATCATTTTATATTCCTTCACTATATGAGGATTTTTAGCAAAAACACATTTTATATTTTAATCAAATATATATTATTCTATCCAATATTTACTTATAAAATTATTTTTAAGAAAAATTCTCCAGATCATAAAATTAATCATTGGTATAGTATTTATGAAATCTATGTAATTACTGTTGGTTAAAAAATGTTATTTAAAATTTTAAAGTTTAATAAGTTTTATTATGAATAAAAATAATTTAATCTCATTAATTTCATCAGCACTAGTAGACTTTAATTGTGTATATTATTATTATTATGTTAGCTATCTGAAAAACTAAAAGAAATACTAGAAACAGCTACGATGCAAGATTAGGGATTTAATTATTGTGTATAATAATAATTTGCTTTGATATAAACATTTCAAATAATTTGCAAGTAAAAGTTTTATCGCTTGGAAAGTTTTGGCTTTATTTTTTATTTGCATTTCTTAAACCTGGATAGAAATAGATTCAGTCAAAAGAGGAAGTCATTCAAGCTTTATTAAATTTTAAATATTCAACAATAAAAGAATGACAGTATAGTGAAAGATAATGTACGAGAACGTATCTGACATTAAAGAACTTGAAGTGTATTTAAAAAGAACGACCAATAACATGCAAATGAATTCCTCATCGTTGTATACAAAGTTTTTTTCCTCGAAAATCATTTCCCTACGGAAATCATTTATTTCTGTGTTATCAATTTCAAAGTACGTTGTACGTAAAAGAAATATTCATACTTGATAGTTTCGGTATTATGACTGGAATGCTCAAAAACATCTTCATAGTTGCAACAACCAAATAGTTGAGAATTAATAATGAAAAACCATTGAAAGGAAAATGAACATGCTTCATGCTTGGACAGAGAAAGTTAGAAATTTAATTAAGTAAAATAATTAGTTCCTGTCTTTTCTATAAATATGCAAATTTTCAGTGCTTTATCAAGATATTTTAAAATACATTTTCGTATTTGGAGTAAGAAATAAATTTTCATTATAATTTATGTGTCAAAGTGACTTAATTTTGAATTTAAACGTTTGAAAATTTATTTTGAGAGTTATATATTCTTCATTTTTAGCAAAACGTGTTTGTAATGTACACGATAGCATGGATAATAAATACTTGATATCAATTCTTCTTTATATATATGCACAATATATTATTATCTTTAGGAATTGAAAAAGGAATTTTTCTTTGAAACTTATATGATTTATAAGCAGATTACATATAAAGAAAAGAGCATACGTGTTACAGCCTTGAAAAGAAATATATGTTTAGACAAAATAATGATATCTGTGTGAATGCTGTGATTTTAACAAAAAGCTTTTTAACTAAGACATTTGTATTGTTTTATTATTTATTGTTTTAAATTTATGAAATGCTCAAAAAGTCAATCTAAGCAAAATGCCCTTAAACATATTTTTAAAATCATGTATTATCACTTAATCATATTTTTTATGCAAAAGTTTTGAATCATAATATAATGTTACATTATTGTTTATAATATTTAATATAAGATTAGTTAGAAAAAAATATGATGTAACACACGAGGATAATGAATTCATATGAATTGCAGAAAATAAAAAAAGGAATGAGAATAAAGGAAGAATGAAGGCAAAGTAAAGATATTTTTACCTGTCTATACATGTTATAAATAATAGTAAATTTCGTGATAAGTTATATAAAAAAGCATGGAAGAAAATATTTATTTTCTTCGATATATAAAATAGGGTATTTTGTATGAAAGTAATGTATTTTCAAATAAACTTTTCTAAAGGTAAAATATATTTATATCTGAATATAAGAATCCCTTATTGAACTTTAAATATAAACTTCATTAATTCAACGCTAAAATATTAATGTTATCATTTGGTGCTTTAGAATAAATGACTGGTTTTGAATGAATATATCTTATTGAGTATTATTGTATAGTAATAATATTATTATATAATATTGATTATATTATATAATAATATAGATAATATTATTATATATATTATTATATAATATTGAAAAGATGAATTTAATAAAGCATTTTTATCATTGCATTGAAATCAATAATTATTTATTTAAATAATATAATTTAGAATTTTAACTGAATTTCCTAGATTTATTTTTGAGATGACTTTTCTAAGCTTATGTGTGACACAAGTTTCAATGTAAGTTTGTAAAAAGGAAAATTAAAAATTTACTTGTTATAAATTTAAAAATTGTATTTTGCTATTCAAAAAGGTTTTCACGTACAGCAAAATGTATCATGTAATTTGGTAAAGTGTAAATGTATAAATATTAAGTTAAATGCAAAATTATAAAATAATTTTACTGTTTTTGTATCAAAATGCTTTTAGTCATAATTTTTACAAATATAGATTTCCTACTTTGCAGAAATTAGAATATTAAAAATTTATAAAACATGCAAAGCATGAAAATTAATGTTTAATCATGAATAAAATCTACTTTTTTATTGAAGAACTGTAATGCAAATTAAATACTAATGTATTAAATACAATCAAAAATTGCAACATACTGTTGCCGCAATAACAATGTTTTGAAAAGAGTCGTAATTATTTGAAGAAAATCATTTTTGGTGAAACAAATGAAAGTAGTTTATTTACTTAATGATATTTAGTGGAAAAGAATATTTAATTTAAATAGAAATCCTTTGTAAATAAATAATTTTTAATGATAATTATTTATGTTTTTTTTAAATGATAGAAAGTAAATATATTTTTTGCATTTTTACTGTATAATTTAAACACGCTGCTATTCCACACTATATATAGTTAAATTTTATATATTATAAATTAAATATTAAATACTTTTCTGTAGGGAAACGTCTTTATTTATACATTCAGAATGTGAAAAATTACATTTTAACTTTCAAGAATCTATTTAAGTCAGTAAAATTGTTTTTATGTTAATTAACTAATACAATCATATTTAAGTTAATTATAAATAATATAATTATATTTAAGTCAAATTAAGAAGATTTTATTTTTATTAACATCTTATATAAGTAAGTTAACAAAAAAGAATAAATTTATTAATCGAAAATAATTTTTTAAAAATATTTTTAACTAATTTTTTTAAGATGTATTTCTACAAAGCAATTTTATTTTGGAAAACATAATGACAAATCTGAAATATTTTTGCAATTATGTTAGAAACAAATTTGAGTGAATTTGTTAATTTCATTTTATGATATTTTTATGTTTTATAATTTATAAAACCTGCTTTTTTAATTCTTAGAATGAAAAGAATAAAAAAAACTTTACAATTTTAAGGAATACATCGCAAGTTTCATATACATTGAAAAAAATAAATATAAATAAATATTCTGAGCAATATGTAATTAATTTATAAAATTCTGCAAATTTTTAAAAAAGGTGGCATTGCATGCTGAAAACATCATGTAAAAGTATTATTAATTTTTGTAAACAAGTTATTTATAATTTGCTTATCTAAATTAATTAATCAAAAGTAAAGTATTTTCAATAGAAGTCTAATGTAATTTTATTCAGATAACACGATATCACTTAACCTTAATTTTAAAAGTGTCGAAGTGTAAATGGAAATATATGAATATGATCAAATATTTTCTTTAATCTTTTTGTTTAAGTATATGTTCTTTTCTAAAGGTTTCTAAGGAAGTGTTGAGCCTAACCTGAATGCATATTTTGTCCTATAACATATAGATAACTGAAATCGCTTACTGAACATTTTCTTACTTTTAGAATTAACATTCTATGATATTATACATTGTTATTTAAAACTTTGTATGGCATGTAACTATGCAATTAAAAAGTTGCTTAAACCAATCTCTTGGTACTTTTAAGTAATATTTTCTTTAAAAAATTTGTTAGTAGGAAATATTTTAATATACACCCACTTAAGCTGGAATTAATTTGAATATTTAGTCAAATGTGTTTTTTAAATATGTAAATGAATAAAGAAATATATATCTTATGTTAAAATCTTACTACACAGAAAGTAAGACTTGGTGAACACTACAAGATAAAATTTTTGTTTCCGTTTTTTTTATTCAGAGTATTCAATGTCATAAAGGATCTTTAATCTTTATTTCCTGCTATCAAAAAATATGTGGCTTTGTGTGCGTGATAAATGATTTTACATTTATTAAATTACTCCGTGGTGAAAGAAAGTTCTACGTAAACATTCCGTTATTTTAGGCTCACTGCTACTTATCACATTATACTTATTTACATCATCCTTTAAAAAATAAAATACTAAAAATCTTATTACGCCGTTTTTGAGCAACTTTTCTTGTTCTGGGATTATTGTCATTATTTAAGAAGAAAAAATGTTGGGGTATTAGTTAACGTTGCTTAAAATCACTTAATTCCTTAACTAAGAATATAAATGACATAGAAAATGATTTTGTTCCTTTTACGATTTACTGTGGTATTAATAAAAAAGACAATTTTGACATATTAATATATTTCTTTGTATATTCCCTAAGGCTATTTAGAGTTATATTAATAAAACTACTGAGAGGATGATATAAGTGAATAAAAATATATACATACACACATATAACTGTGTTTGAGAGAGCGAAAAAAATATTTTGTAACAGCGTACCTGTTTATAAATAAAAAAAGCATGTAATACTTTATAAAATGTGAAAATAAATTTTCTTTTCGAGCGATAAATCTCTGGTGTAAGTAAGAGTTATCAGTTAACATATTATTACTTAGAAATAGTCACATAATGTTCAAAATTACTCATAAAAGGATTCTTTTAATGTTTTCAAAAGCAATCATGATTCTACTTACGTTACAATAGACGTACTAAATAAATCAAAGTGCCAATGAACAGTACTGACGTAAGCATAACTTTTTACGATGAACATTTACTTTATGATAGTAATGCATTTTCTCCACGTCTAAAATCAGTGTTTCCATGAGCTTCTGCAGAGAAAGTGGCCTTTGACTAACCTATCTAACTACCGCAGATCATGCGTGCGAAAATCATCCGGTAGTCATCCATCTAGTTCCCGAAGTATAATTATCTATCGGTTTCTAGCCGATGGATGGCACACCGGAGAATCTAGCGGTGACTCTCCTGTTTAGCAGCGGGTCATATCCTTGTTGAATTTCCGAGGTAAGTGATTGGGGTGGACATTTTCCTCATGAGTAAGATTGCTGGTGGTGGGTTGGTGATATATTTCATTAACTGAGGTGATTCCTACGAGACCCTGGGATTCTCCATAATTCGGGGGACTGATTCCTGTTAGACGAACTCCTGAGGGTTCTGAATTATTATGGTATCAGCAATAAATACTAGTTTTATTATATTTGCAAGTATTGCTTTCATTTTTATTGAGGATTTTTAATTTGAATAGTAGCTAATTGCACATTTTATTGAAAAAAATTATAATAATTTTTGATTTAAGTTAAGAATGATTTTTATAGCTTAAGTTAATTTTATAAATGTAGAAGAAAATGATCGATCGATGTTTTGATATTTATGACTGAATAATAAATTTGACATTAAAAAGAGGAAATTCATGTTTTGCTTAAATATTTTTCGTTTTTAATTATTTTAATTTACCCGAGAATTTAAAAATAGCATCAATAATGCTATAATCATATTTTTTTGCTTTTTATAGTTTGTTATGCATTTTAATACTATCGTTTACTTTAAATTTTGCATCATGTAATGACTCAATTATTCCAAATCTGTTTATTACAAAAATTATTACAAATGCATTCCATATCTGTTTCCATCTATTTAACTATATAAACGTTAAATATAGTTTAAAAAGGAAATATAGTCTTATTATGCTGAAATTATGATACATTACATTAAAACTATAGATACTATTAGGGACACTGCTTAAAAATACATCTTGAAAATAGGAGAAAAATTAATCACTAAAAGTTTCTCACAAGAAAATAAAACTATTCATATTTTGTTTAGTATTATGGATTTATGGTCCATTCGCGAACGAAAAATTAACTCATATAGTGAATTACATATAGTGAAATTTGTTACAATTTTAAAACAGAAAATATGAATTTATTTAAGCACAAGAAGATGATATGCAAAAAGACTTCATTTTCATGAATTTCTTATATTTAAGTTAAAATACAAGTGTACAAATAAAATTGAACTTAAAAATTGATAGCATCTAATATCATAACCTTAAATATTCATTTAATTACTAATTTATCGTTCAATGAATTGATGTAAGAATACATATTTTAAATATATTATAAAGTATTTGTGCATTCATTTTAACTTTTGATGGTTCATTAAATAAAATAAGCAGATAACATATAAAACTTACAGTTTTCCTGTTTTGAGAAGTAATAGCAAATATAAAGCATTTATTTAAAGTGAAAATAATATGAGGTGAACAACAATTAATTTTAGATTAAACTGATATAAGAACATCACTCTGAATCTTAGACATTTGCTTAAGAACTTAGAAAAAATATAAAAATTAATAAACAAAGTTACTCGAAAAAATCGATAAAACCACTACATTATTAGCATTTAAAACACTTCTAGGAAAAACATGAAAATGTATATCTGAATTATGCAGTCTAACGATAATATATACTTTTAAAGTTTATTAAATTTTTGCGAAAGTATATTCTTCTTGATTAATGAGCCAGACACTGTATATGGTATTTAATCTTATTAAAATAGGTCAAGAAGATTAAGCAGTGTGTTTGAATTTTGTTTTTATTAGATTAAAGATATATCATAAAAAAACAATAATTTTTGTGGGGCGCTGAATCAGGTTTTAAATGCTTTGACACATAATCAAAGCAAAAAATTAAAAAATGATTATTATTCAAAGATAGACATATTTCTTTATTGGGTATTCGATAAGGCGTTTTTTTAAAAAAATAACTTCCTTTTAAATTGAAGTAAATTTAAATATTAATTTGAAAAAAAAGGTATTTTGATAATCATTATCTTTTAAGATATCGGTTAATAAATGCTCATGTCTAAGTTTTTAACTATCTTATTAATGGATAAAAATTAAAATTATTTTTGGTTAAAAGAAGGCTAAATTTTTATTTTAAAATAATAATAGTTAAATTAAGAAAGAGCAAAAATTAATAACTCCTTGGAATGTAATTGAAAAATATATATTTTTATTTTATGTTCTTAATATATCATAAATTAATTCTATACTTAATAAGTACTATTCATATTTTAATAGAAAATATATGTAATTTAACTTCTTATTCGAGTCATAATGGAACACAGTTTATGATAAATGATAAATATTGCTTTCTAAGTACGTCTGAAAAATTTGTATGCTGAAATAAATCACCCGATAATATTGCTTTGATATTTTGATAAAAAATACAAATATTGAAATAAATAATGTTTCAGTTTAAAAAAATAATACTTAACTACCACATGTTTTGAATTCTATCATTAATATTTTAAATGGAAAATAAATAAAATTAAATAAGATAAATGCAGGGTATTTTCCAACATAACTAGTAAATAAACTGAAAACATTACTCCATAAATATTATGTTTGGTAAACAAAGTGAAAAAAATTAAGCATTTTTACTAATTATTGAATTATAAAAATTAGTTTAATACACGCTTGAGCGTTTTTGCATTTAAAAATAGATTTTAGATAAAAGAATTTTATTCAGCGTAGTAAACTGTGTAATGTTATTTAAAGAATTTTGGCTATATATAGGCACATCAATACATATTTTTTTTTATAATATAATATTAAATTAATCGTTTTTTCCATTTCATTTGGGGTTTTTACATCACAATTGTTATGATACTAACTGTATGAAACGCTTGAACATTAAAAGGTTACTTTTCTGTAAAATAATATTTTTTGACAATTTTCTCTTTAAATTTTTATTAGAAACTATTTGAAATAAGTGGTATACATTTCCTTTATTTAATATACATGGACATATTTATTACTGTATTTAAACGAAGCATGCTTAATTTAAACTGATTAGTCAGAATTTTAGATTTCTAAGCAGACATATTTATGAGATATACTTCTGCTTAAAAGCGGCATCTCTTCGAGAATATGATGATTTTAAGCGTTTTCACTTTATATATTCTTTTTCGAAATCTGAGAAACCTAGTGAATTCAGTGAAATAATCATAAAATCTGTTGATAAATTGGTTCAGAAATATAATAAATGTAAATAAAGGCTAACGAGTCACACATAATAAGTGTGATACTACTCATTCCTCTTACTCTAATTACCACAGCTCTTTCGATAGGCTATTCATCACAGTCTCGCGAGCTATTTTGATAAAGAGTGTTATATTTGTAATTGAAGGACTTATATAAATATTGTTCAAATTTTTTTATTACGAACTCAAAATACATATTATGAGCTGATTAAGATTTTCACTGTTAATTAGTTATAATCCATAATTTGGTGATTAAAAATTGGGTTCAAATGAGCAATAAAATCTCAATTAACCATTCACACATCAATTAATCAGTCACACATAATAAGTGTGATACTACTCATTCCTCTTACTCTAATTACCACAGCTCTTTCGATAGGCTATTCATCACAGTTTCGCGAGCTATTTTGATAAAGAGTGCTATATTTGTAATTGAAGGACTTATATAAATATTGTTCAAATTTTTTTATTACGAACTCAAAATACATATTATGAGCTGATTAAGATTTTCACTGTTAATTAGTTATAATCCATAATTTGGTGATTAAAAATTGGGTTCAAATGAGCAATAAAATCTCAATTAACCATTCAATGGGATCATACAACATTTACATGGCACTTTTGTTATAAAATATATGTTTTGTTGTTTCAATGAGTTGCGTCCCATTTTGTGTAAACATTATTTTTTTTTTATCATGCATCTATTGAATTTATAAGTATAATTACTCATTTGAAATGAAAATCTTTCCTAAGTGATTGTCATTGTAGATGAATCAATTTGTCGTAAGAATATTGTTGCTATTGTATAATATTTCAAGCAGATTATTCATAATTTTAAGTGTTTGATATTTTTTTCAATGCTTTCCAAAAATGGCATTCAAAATGTTAAATGAAACGTACCAATTTAAAATCAAGAGCAATTTTTATATTTTTTATTGTATTTTTATAAAAGGATTTCGTGATAAAATTCAAGTTGCAAGTTATAAATGCATAAAATGTAATTTTTATTACTAAATTTTAATAAACGCAAAAAAATTATTCATAGTAATCTAGATTACAATGAATACAAATGATTGTAATTATTTTTCTCATTCACTAGCTATATGTCATTATTTACATTATTTAATTAATATTTCTATATGGTAAACTGAATAATATTTTATTGATTTAAAATTATACATTTTATTAATTGTTTATTAAACTTGAAAAATCAAGAAGAAATCAAATCATGTAGTTTAAATGGAAACTAGATAACTGGGTGATTTTTTTTAAAATATCAATTAATTAAAAAGCTTCTATACGCCTACTTCTTTTTAATTTAAAATGTTTTATCACGTACATATTTTAATTAAATTTAGAATTTTCGTTAATATTCTTGTTTGTTAAATTTTCAGATTTGTAGAAAACTAAGTGGGACTAATTAATTGTTCTGTCAATTGTTTGTCAAAAATTTCTTTTTTAGTGTAATGTAATAGTTAATTAAGAAAATCTAATTTTAGAAATGAAAATCTTTGATTTTCTAAATCTAATCAGTTCAACATCTTTAGCTTTTTGTATAATTAAAGGTAATTTTTAAACAAAAAGCTAATTGTATTTTAGTTACAGTATTTCCTCAAATGTCAGGCATTTACGGTGTCTTGAGTAAAAAAAGTGGAAACCAATGTAGATATAACACTTGTTCCGTTCTTGTGGAGTAAATGAGTGAATAAATAAAAATTATGATGTGAGATAATGTTTCAACGAGACATATGTTTGCAAATATTAACTGAAGATATCCCCAACTAGCAGCAATATGGTTTTGTAAGAATAAGAAAATGATATAACTGGCTCAATGCCTACTGTAAGTTTCAAGATTAATTTAAATAAACATGAGCTGCATCTCTAAGTGCATTTATTTCTAATATTTTTCAATTGTTGTTAATTTTCCAAAGTTTTATTCATTTTTAAAACATATCATATTATTAACATCATAAGCTATATAAGTTCAAATTATAAAGCATTGTTCATTTTGCTAATATTATTAGTTTGTCAATTTTAATTTCACATAACTAATTTGGGGATAATATGAAACTGATATCAATAATTTTTTATTTTTCATTATGAAATGGTTGTATTTCAAATTCTGATAGTTTAATTTGATAAGGAGTTTCCCTTGTATGTTTTAAAGTATCTAGTACTGCTATATTTCCTTAATTTTTCCTGGTTTTAATTAACTTGACATACAGAATTAAGTTCACTTGACTACCTAACTAATCCTCATAAGCTTTTAGAATTCATCTTCATGAATTTAAATGAAGGAATATTTTTCACTTATAAGAAATTCTATATCTTATTCTTTAGCAATATGAAAAAATCTTGTGTAAATTTCATTTACATATCTGTGTATTCACTTGTCTCAAGTTGAGGAAAATTTATTTCTCTCATGTATAAAATCTGTTCCGCAAACTGGGAAAACCAATTCGACCGTGTATTTTTTTCTTTTATTAGATTAAGGTATTGAAGATGTGGGTAAACGTATAATATATTGTGTAAAACAATCTCAACAAATTTTTAGGAATTATTGGATGAAATATACATGTTTCATTAATTATTTGCCGATTAGTATATAAGAGAAACATAAATTTTATTCATTTTAGATATTAGATAGGAAAACTTAATTGTTTATTGCACCAAGTAGTTCAACATTGTAATGTTAGAATTAGTGTAATTTATATATTTGATTCCTGAGATATATTCATGATGAGATAATTCCAGAAAAGTTCATGCCAGAAGTTTTGAAATCTGGAATAAATTATTGATTAGGGAAAACTTCATAGAAATGCAGCCACTTATGACTGGTTTATTAAGAACTGATTTATTTTATGAATAAAACTGAAGCACATAATTATGAATTAATTATAATTAGAAGACAGTAAGTTAGAAATTTTGCTTATAATATATTTAGAATTTAATAGCATCGCTGAAGTTCATACTTTTAATGAAAAATTTCATTTTTTAAAGAAAGATCGTTTTAAAAGAAAGGTTGAATTCTTAATCATTAAAAAAACTCACAATTTTAATTGTTCGAGTAAAATAAACAAAATCAAAATATAGTTGTGAGAAGAATCTTAAAAGAGAAAATGGTAGTAATTATTAAATTTCAATATAATAGGAATGTTTGAAATAAAGACGATTAGGTATGTTAAATTTTCAGATATTTATAAGATGCATGTCATGAGAAATCACTAATTGTCCTGTATTTTCAATTGTATTACAAACTATAAAATCATACAGCTTTATAATAAATCAAGTTTACTTCCTGTTAATGAATTAGATTATTAAAGGTATGTCACATGTTTTTATCATAGGTAATTCAAGTGTGATCATTATTTTTGAAAGTGAAATCATTTCAGTTCTTCATCTATTAACTTAAGTAACAACCTGAACTTGAAATTTGTGCAACACAAAAGAAATCTGAATGACATCAATTACAAAATGACGTGCTTAAATAATCCTAAAGAAAAGTGTTCCATTTATTTTGACATATAATGACATTTTTCAGCTACATCAGTTGGCATATACAGTAAGAATGTCAGAAGCATATGTATCCTTTTGAACACCTCATTAGCGTACGTGATTATCATAATTATTATAAATGGATCATACTGGGAGATAATAGTCAACTTGCAGCACCATTTGGAAAACCAACTTTATGAGCTTCATTGGGAAATTATTGGTCAATTTGCAGAAACTTTAAGTTGATATAAAAATTCTTTATAAAATTAATATGTAATGATTTTTTCAGAGTGTTTATATATTAGAAACCATGAGTTGAAGATGGTCTATAAACTTTTTCCACTCAATATATTATGTTCTAGAAATGAGCTTGGAATAAAATGGTAGAAATTTTGCAAGAGATTTTTATTTTCATAATAATATATGGATAATTAATTTTCAGATTTTAAGGCCAAGATATTGAAAAAATTGGTGTCAAACAATTATATTAATTTTATATTTTCATCAGATAGTATTTTCATTTTCAGAAATAAAGGGCTGAATTATCTTGAAATAAAGGAATGAAAAGGGTTATATACTTTTGATAGAAATATTTTTGGTACAATGAAAATAAATAATGGTATAATAAATCTCTAAAATGTTTTGTTCCTGAGCTGTTAAGATCATTTCACTGATTATCAAAAAAGTTTGGATGTTAATTTTTGATTTCCTCGAAATTCACTTACCAAACAATCAGAAATCGGTGCTGTTGCTCAGAGAGTTTAATACATTAAAAAATCAAAATGATACTAAAAATTAATTTTCTTCTGTGTAATGTTGTAAGTGTCGTGTGCCAGACAGATTGGCAATATGGTATGCGCTGCTCCACTTTTCAAACTGAGTCATAATTTGATGTGGAGTCCAACTTCTCCGTAAACACATGCCATAGGTACCCATTTATAGGTACCATTATGTAACCATTCACAACCCATTCATACAAGGAAAGGGCAAAGATAGGACAGACACAGAAAGTACATCCATGCCCGAATCGGGATTCAAACTCAGGACCTTCCTATTCGCAGCTAGGCATGCTGACCTTTAGAAAGGGTTGGCGGCACATAGTAATGAAACACTCATTATTTCATTTGCAAAATACCAAATTGCGCATAAAATATGTAAAAATTGACTTAAAGTATAACAATACAAAGTGAAATATTACAAGAATTTTCTAGACAATCATGTTAATATTGTTTCAATGTAATACCTTTCACTATTTTCCTCTATTAGAAAATGAAGTGGATACATATTTTCTACTCTTAAAATATTTTAATTTTATTTTCGAATGTAATACGTTGATTATAAATCTCATTAAGAATGTTTTATGTTCATTAAATCATATTAAAAATGCTTTACAAATGATTGTTTTATATGGATATCAATAAATTAACTTGTTTTTAGGAATAAATTAGCAAAAAGCAAAGAAAATTTATCAGCAACAATAACATATATCGAATATTCCTTTATATTTTAATTTAGTTATTTTTTTCCCAGTAGAAATATAATAAAATATATATGTTGCAACAACTTGAAAAACATACAATAGTTTTAGTGACTAAATTTTAAAGTGAAATAATTTTTAAAGTAATGGCTATATCAGTTTAAAGCTTTCAAAGAGTGGATTTCCAATCATTGAGAACAAGAGTAATGGATTCCAATACTAGTTATACCCACAAAATGAATAATTTAAAACAATCAATGACATGCATAAGTATTTGTATGAGCGTGTTTTCTTATTCAAATGAGAGTAGAGGTTAAAAATTTTATTTATAATATTTTTCGATTAATGCAAATAGGAAATTTATGAGCACATGAATTATAGAAGTTTCTAAGCAAATTTTGTTCGATAGTAAAACATTTAATTTTTTCTGACTTTGTAAAATATTTATAATATGGGATTCAAATTACACAAAATGATATAAAATTTTATAAGAATAACATTAAAATTTATGACAATTAATTGCAACTATGTTCGCGAATTATAAAAATAGATAGTTTTGTCGTTAATAAAACAACTTATATACGCAGTATTTTCCAAAATAATTATTCGTGTTTCAATATTTTTTAAGCCTCAAATAATTTGTCATTTGTTCGAGTCACTGAATGTTATCTTAAAGAGATTATAAGGGATAGAAAAGATTTAATTTCGTGAAAAGTTTTATCACATGTAATTGTATTCTATTCCTTACCAGCAGCACATGGCTATTTCAACGAAGATTTTACTTGAGTTATCTCATGGGACATAGTACCGTTAACTGTAATGTAATTTATTTTTTCCAAATTTCTGTCTAGAAATGTTTTTCTTCATTTTAGAGAATACATTATGCATTATGTTTTTTTTTTGTTTGAATAGTTAGATTATTTCACTTTCATAGGAACATTTATTTAGTTTTGTGAGTTGTGCTTTTAAGATAAATTAAATTAATCTCAGAGTGTCCTTTTTTATAAGTGAGATAAAAATCTATCTACATTATGTGAATATATATATATATATATATATATATATATATATATATATATATATATATATATATATATATTATAAAATATAATAACATTTTATTAATAGCAAATATCTATAATAAAAACGAAAGAAAAACTTTTAAGTGTCCTATAAAACAATGAATAGTTTTATAGGACACTTAGAAGTAAGTAAAATAATGAAATGCTATAAAGAGAGAGTATGATTTTGTTAATCAAAATATCTAAATTATTTTCTACTTAACAATCAGGTGAATTTGAAAGCAAGTTTATTAATTCATTAATTTTTCTAACTTTTGAAATTTCTAAATGCATGATTGCATAACATCTACATTCTAATTTCAGATATTTTATTAGTTTAAATGTAGCAGGTGTGTATATTGTGTTCGATAGTTTTGTTTGATTCTCTGTTTTCAAAAACTTGTTCACCAAAATACGTGTAAGCTATTTTAAATAGTATTCCTTAAGTTTAAAAAGGTGTATAATCTGATAACTAAACATGTGATTTATTTACCTTGAGTGTGTGAGTATATTTTACATTTTAATCTATACAAATCTATGCATCAAAATGATGAATTATTCAGTCACTTTACGTTTCTACGCGTTAATGATATCCCAGTAATACACCATTCCTGAGTTATCTTAATTTATATCACTGAAAACTTATGCCATAGTTATTATTTATTTACTAATCAACTTTAACTAGTTCGTTATAAAGCTTTTCATACTCTGTAAACGAATACATTATTACTAGTTATATCTTGAATAATTTAACGCTGTGAGAACATTTAATTATTGAAATAAATTTGCAGGAAAGAGACATGATAGGAGATTCTGGGAATAATAAGACTAATTGCCAATATTTATGTTGATAAAATAGACGTATCATTCCATGCAAAATTTAGTTGTGAATGACAGAGTTTTCGAACTAAGTATGGTTTAGGTTGTTTAAATAATAAGTAGTAAATCAAACAGACCATACAAATTTTAATCCACTTAAAGTTTTTAACGCATTAGTCAATTAAGTACTTATGACGTTAAAACAATATAAAATGACATATAAAAATTCAATTTTAAAGATTTATTTAAGATTTAATACATTTTAATCAAGACAAGTACTTATATTTGAATATATATCGGGATTTTGAATAATTATTAAAAATGTTTCAAACTAAATAAATTTCTGAAGGAAATTTATTTTTGAATGCAAAGCGATTCGGGAATCAAATGATTGAAGCTCCAATCAGTTTCATGTTCATTGACTAATTAGGATAGATGATGTGAATTACTAGGATGTCACGAAGGAAGTTGGGACAACAAATCTTAAATGGTAAGTATTGTATTTATTAAAAAATTTTAATATTTATTTAAAGTGCTAATTTCCAACAATCAGAAATTTTTTGTCCTTTTCTGAAGGAAACTTTCGTGAAATGCTTTATAGGGTGAGTACATTTGCAGTCCCAATCTTCATAGAGAATTCTTCTGTACAGGATGCATTCGAGGTATTAAAAATTCATTCTTAATATAATAATTTTATTTTAATATTTTTATTCTTAAAATAGTGAAAAATTGTAATGAAATATACAAATATCAACAGTTTAGCAAATGTAAGCTACTTTTTTTAAAGTAATAGCATTTAAATGTTTTCTTATTATTTGTATTTAAGCATCGAATTAAATTGATATAAATTATCTTAATCTTTTTAAATATGAATTTAATTTTATATCATCATTTAAGTCTAAGTTGCTGAATTTAATATTTATTCCGATTATGTTAAAAAAGAGGAATCAACACAAATCTGTTCAATTTCGTTGGGGCTATATTCAGGTTGGTTAATTACTTCAATTTGTATATTTTTATTCAGTTTATTTATTATAATTTAATAACATATTGATTGAGTTCATAAATACAAAAAATAATTAATATTCTTACATGGAAGGATTTTTTGGTGACAATTAACATTGTAAAGTGCATTTATAAATAAGGAAGCTATAAAAAGGCAAGTGTCAAAATTCCTGTATTTTTTAGTCAATAAATTAAGCCATATCATTAGAAGTGTAGTTTGGAGAACTGCCATATGACCATATTATTTATAACTGCAAAAATAAATTTTAATTTTATTTAAATTCAATATTATATATTCAAATCTATTTCATATATTTGGAGAAGAATTTTTAAAAAATATTTATAATTAATTTTCAAATTAAAAAAAAATACACTTCATGTATGGAAAGAAGTTATAAATAAATAAATAATAATAATAATAATATATATATTTGTATAGTAATAAAACTTAAAAAGTAGTTTGAACATTATTAAATGATGTATAAATACTGCATTAAGATTAGCCAATTCTATTAAAATAATTTCAAAATTTCTTTGTAGGAATCGAAGAGGGCAGTTCTACAATCTTCACTTCCATTAAAAGCTTAAATCTAAGAAGTTATTTCTACGGAACATTACGGTAAGGACACAACTACATGCATTTTTTTTCGCTCAAGTACACTTTGCATATTAAAGACATTAGCGTATGATGTAGTTGTCATAAAAAGTACACTCTTATAAGATCAGTTAAAAACAAAAGAATTAATGCGCTTATGATTTTTCTTTGAATGTATTTTATCCGTATACTTTGATGCAAGATCAAAAGTCCTTAAGTAACTTTAATATTAACGGATTTCACTTTTTACAAAATGTTTTAATATTTTATTATTGTTAAAGATTATGTTTTTTCCAGAAAAATCATGTAAAAAGGTCTTTATTTCATGCATAAAAATAATTTCATTCATTTATCAACGCTACATAATAGATAATCTTGGTTAAATATTGCGGCTAGGTTTTGGCGTTTCACAATTATACAAAATAACTTGTATCTTCAATAAAATGTAAACTCATCGAAAATAGTTTAATCTAGGTAATGCTTTTTTAATTGATTTCAACTGTGTTTTGTTAAAGAAAGTTTTTTATGTATTGATAGAAAAATATCCACGTTGATTTTAATATTTTTGCCAGCTAATATTTTTTTGAAACGCTATCGAATTTATGTATTTTTAATTTCCTCTGCTATATCATGAAAGGAAGAAATGGTTCTTAAATTAAAAGTGCTCAATTATAACTATTTATTTATAAAGTTTGTCCTTTAATTTTCTATAAAAAGTTCTATAAATTCTTTTGTTTCATCACTTCTTAACAGAAAAGAATAATTTTATGTTTCAGCGTTAAAAAAGTAAGATTAAATTTCACTGTGATGAGAGAAATAATGCAGGTAAGTTTTGCTTCAATAATGCGAAGAAAATCTACTATGAAGGCATCACATAAATTTAAAGAAGAACATACGAACATATGTGGGAAACTAAAAAAAAATTATTGTAAGTTTATAAAAAGAAATTAAAGTTTCATGGTATTTGTATTTTTTAATTGTATGAAATACACTCACAAACATGTATGCATACATTTAAGCTTCAGTCACTAGTGTATAATATGTATTGTATGGTTTCACTTATTAATAATGATTTTAGATTAAAGTAGTGTGATATATTCACCAGTTTGTGTCTGGGAAACTTAAAAATAACATAAAAAACATATTTTCAGTAAAAAGTTTAAGAATTGTCCCTTTGAGAGCAGTGAGGAGTAGTGTTTTGTTAATTTGAACTCACGTCAGACAAAGGGTAAAAATTCAGTGTAACGCATTTATCTATAACTATGAATTCTGATTTTTATCTAAACTGTTTGTCATGATATTCAATTTAGAAGTCCCAAAATTAAAAATTTAATATAAAGTCGCCTTAAAAATTTTATCAGATTATTCGAGTGTTTTTTGATACCAGTGGCCACATTTCTAAAATTTCTTGGTCCATAATTTAAATTCAAGCACCAGTTTAAATTTTTTTCTTGGCAACTCGTTAATTGGATGTGTATACTCATATAATAGAAGAATCAATCTCACGTGATATTTCTTCATTCAATCAAAACTTTCGTAAAGAGAGCTTATGTCCATGAACTATGGTTCGGCTTAATACTTCTCTTCCGGTATGGTCTAGATTGGAAAGAGGCAGGCTAAATGTCACTTGACCGTGGGTAAAAACTGAAATCAGTTTGATAGTAATAAGGCTTACCTGTAAATCAATTTGTTCATTTCGGGGTCTTTTCATATCATAAGTATTTTGATAAATCTAAAGAAGTAAAGCAGGTAGTTGTAAACTTCAATAGATGTGACATATATACTAATAATTAGATTTCAAAAATAAATCCCAATAATATTCTACAATGAAAATTTATTTATTTATTATTAATATAAATAAATAAATGTAAAACATATTATGTATAATTTAAAATACAAAACAAAAATTAATATCAATCGATAAAGAAATAAAGTAATATAAATTCTGATGTACTTTTATTAGAGAGTCATTAATTTAAATAAAATATTTATTCGTTTTCTTAATTTAATATTACTTACTGGTATAGTAATTTATAAATAATGTTGTTAGTAAAATATGTAAAATAAACAATCCTTTAAAGAAACAAATATATGTAATAACTTTAATAAGAATGAAAATTTTGTTAACGTATTGTTTAATAACACTCTCTTTTTTTCGTTTCTGAAGTAATTTATTTTCATTATGAGGGAATTTAATTTGAATATTGTTTTATGAAATATTTGGGGTTGTGCATGTTTTTTCAAAATTGTAACATTTGAACAAAACTGATTTCTGTGTTTAATCATACTAACATTTTGCAAATTTAAAATTGTGAAGCAACAATGAACAGTAAAGGAAAACAAAAGTATTTTTGCGCATTTACAGGTTTATCATGACAGGATATAAGCATTATCAAGCCTATCATCATATTTAAATTGGTTGTGATAAACTTCTAAGCATTATCAAAGGCAAAATAATTTAGGAAATTTGTAGATCTTTAGAATCTCCCGAAAGCGTTTTTGAATATCTTAATGAAATGACAGCCAATTTAAGCAATCCGCGGGAATGCAGGTTTAATTTTTATTTTTAAAATGTCCTAAAATGCTGCTTTTAGGACATTTTGAAAATAGGCATTAAATCTTTATTCTATATTGATTGATTCACTATCTCATATTGAAAGAATTTTTTCTTGGAGTGCCATTTGTTTTGACACGTTGCTACTATTTATAGAGATTTGAAAGTAGAGGGTTTGTATAAAGTTAGATTTCAATATTGTGATCGAAATTTTATGGCCACTTATGTTTCATTATGCCACACTATTCAAGAGACGTTTTCCAATATTCTATACTTAGTCTTGCTCAACAAGGATATTCTACCCAGCGAAGCAAGCAGCCACATAGAGAGAAGTTGTTGTAAGATATTTCAAGCAATACAGTATATTGATTTAAACGAGAACATCCAATAAATAGGAGATTCCATTTACATGTTTCGAATGATAAAGTTATGAACTCGCATGAATCCACCAAGACTACTGTTCATACAGAAGTTTGAAATATGACATCTGTTTCACGTATTTCAACAGCAGCCAAGATTGAATTTGGAATTTATTACTCAAATATATTTCTTCTTCCTAAAAGGTCACAATCAACCCTTAACAATAGTATTTTACATCCATTACGAAAAAAAATTTTGTTTCCACAGTTTATATAAAAAAGAAGTAAATTTCTTGAATCATAATTCATGAGTGAGATTTTTGGCAGCGGAGCTTTTGGTCTGCAATTACTTATTCTTCGTTTTCGTGTACATCGATGTTTTCAAGATCTATGCATATTCGTTCAATTTCAGTAGCTTTTCCTTGATGTTCTATTTCATCAATCACACGCAAGAATGATCAGCTTAAAAGTTTGTAAGCTAACAGTGATTCCCACATAAAAGAACACAAGAATGTTTTACAGTGACCATGTAAAATGGTACATGTTCTATAAGATTGTCATGTCACTTCTAAAGAAACATCGTACTGTTAAGAATACATTTAGTTTTTTTTGAAGTAAATACATTTTATTTATATATTAAATTGCAAAATATCATTTCTTTGATTACAATATTTAAACGATAGCATATTTTTAAATAATTTTATTTTTTATTTGAAGTAAATAAGTGTATAACAATAAATTGCCAATTTTATAAAATAAATAAATTCAAGCCCAATTTTAAAACATTTCGGTAATAGATTATATTGCAGTAATTAACATGATATTTAAAATTCTCTCAAACTTTAAAGTAGTTTATTAAATTCGAATGATCAAAAGAATAAATTTAAGAAACACTTATCATCGAATCAATTCTTCTTTTACACTTCTATAGAAATCCAAAATATATAAGATTTTATATCGGAATGTTTTACATAAAATATTCAAAATGTTTAAAATGTGATTTAAGACAAAAAATGAAAAAAATTGTATCACAACTTTTGCGTATTTTAATACATAAGATTTAATAAACAAAATTTCACCAAATCTGAGAACTGAAAACCTTTTTGTTTTTAAATTTTATTTAGTGATTTATTTGTAAACTTAAAAATTGTATTTATTTAATGTTGGTATACTGTTTTCTCAGCTTCTAACAAGGTTAACTGTAAACACATAAAATATAAAAGAATTAAGGTGAATGCTAAAAGTAATTCTTAAAAATATTCTTTTATGACGCTTTTGATATAACATTATATCAAAAGCGTTTAAATAATTATATCATAAGTCACGTGTAAGCTTTTTTCAATAATATTAATTAGTAATAAAATATAAAAATTTTGAAATTCTCAAACCAATGTATTTAGAATAACATTTTTTTTTATCTTTGTCTTAAAATCAGTCTAAAGAAATTAAGGGAGCTAAATATATTCTCGATTGATATAGAAATTTGGAAAAAAAATTTAAAAATTTATATTGATTTTTGTGCATTGGTTAGAAGCTGCTTTAAGTGTGTTAAATTGATTAGCATGAAGATTAGAAAATAAATGCGTCCTCTAATACATGAAATAAATGTAAGTGAGCCATATTTTTTACTTAATAAATGCTTCATAATTTCGTTATTTACTGTATCATTTAGTTATTTGTAAGCTGTATAATTTGATTATTTATGATTAATGTACTCTGTATTCGCTCTAGACTAAAACATTTCGTTATACTGAAATTTCCATACATTCTTTTAAGATGAATAAGGTATGCATCTCTAACGATGAAATTGATTTTCACTTAAAAAATTATTTGTTTAGTTTTCCATTGATATTTCTTATTTTTTGACAGCTTTACATTAATTCCTGATTACTTTCCTGTTTCAATTAATTGAAACTTTGTAAAAATTTTCAGGTATTTGTTTTCTTAATAGAAGCTGACAATTTTGTTAAAGGATATAAACTTTTCTATTAAAAAATAGATTCAGGTACCAGAAGATATTTTAAATACTTATTTGAAGATTATACTTTAATAATAGAAATAATAATTATTAAAGTGTTCCTTCTGAATATAAAATAAATTAATAAAAACATTTGTTTCCTAATGAAGAATTGCAGATTAATAAACTTTCTTGATAAAAAAATATTATTAGCCTTTGCGAAAAAATTGCACAAAATATTTTATTCCTTAAATGTGTAAAATCTTACAGAAAAGAATGTAAAAATAAAATATAAACAGTTGATATAGATGACTATATTTTAGACTGTTATGTGATTTATTATTAAATACGTTATATAAAATTTCGTTGTTTATCAACTATCGCCCCAATGTTATAAATTTGGATTATTTAAAATATTTGTTGGATTTTTGAAATAAAAAATATAATTACAAAGACTCAGCAGAAATATTGTATCTCAAAAAAAATCTTCGTAAGGATTTCAAGGAATTAAACGTCAAATGGTAATATTTTTTATGTCACAAAGCTATGTGAGTTTCTATAGCACACTGTTTCTATAGCTTTCGTGCAATTAGAGCGCAATTTAGTGCTTCAAATAAAGAAAACTTGAAAGTTCCCTCGTATATCTTGCTTATATTATTACAAGTTCTCAGCCCATTCTTTTAACAGAAGAAATAAATGCCCCATTTAATTTTAAAATACTCGGTATTGAATATGAAGAAAAATTTTGTTTATTAACTATGTAGTTGTACCTTAAATTTCTTTCCAAGGTACATTTTAAGTAAAAGCTTATTCGCTTGACTGTTATCAAAGGCAACTATGTAACTATTGTTATACTAGGAAAATTATTTGAAAAAACAGCGATACTATTGAAATATATCCTTGTATTTCTAATGCTGAAAATAAAACTGTTTGGTACACATTGTGAAAATAATTTCAATAAATTAGTTTGTAAGATAATTTTAGAAAATATATTTTGTGATTACTTACAAAATAATAAAATTTTATTTTACTTGGTCGAAAGATAATTGAAGTATTGACAATAGTAGAAAAATAAATAAAGCCCTGATAAATATAGTAAATAGGTTGCATTTTATACCCAATTTCAGAAACTTTTCTTCATTAAAACAAAAACAAAAAAAAATTCACCCGCTATTCTTCAATATTTTTCAAATGTATACTTTTTATGTGTACAAAAATATATGTTTATTAATGTATAAATTCAGTGTTACACTTTTAATATAGACTTATATAATCTGTAAAAAGAGTCAACGGGATCAATGAGTAAAATTATCTTTCTCCATACAAAATGTTTGTCACAAAATTTCCGTTGTGACAAACATTTACACAGGGTTGTTATTAATAAAGAACTCTACCATTATATTTAATGATAACATTTTGCTTTGATATAATATTATGTGTCCACTGTGGTGACACCCTATAACTTTTCAGATAGTGTTTTCAAAAAGGAAATGTAATTATTACAAGACATTTTTTTTAAATTTAGGAGAATGATAAAGACACAGTTATTTTATAATTTATTTCTGCTTGCATTGAGCAGTAAATATTGTAATAATATTGCACACACAATTTTCCAACACAAAAATTTTTGAAAGATTTAAAAAATTATGAAATTTTTGAAGTTTATCGTATATAATAAAACATATAAAATTTTATGAGGAATTTTTTACCTTTATAAATTAATGTAATATTTTTCATAATATATAATATTTTTTATGATATAAGAAAAATAAATCGCAAAATGTTTTTTTATATATTTGTTAAATGTGAATTTTAAATTTTAATCCATATATTTTGCAAAATATTTGTTTTGTAAAACTGACTTTTTTTATTAAACTTTTTTTTATCCTACGCCCGTCATCGGCATCTCTACCATTAATTGGCGAACAGCATAATAAAACGCTAAACAAGTATGAAAGCAAGAGTAAAGTCCTTTAATAGCCTCAAAAGAGTTGTCAGTCATAAGCTTTAAAACTTCAGGGCAGTTCTTGAGTGGTATCCATATCACAATGATTACACAATAGACAACAAGCAGAGTCCATTACACCTATTCAATACAGATGCTTTTGCAGGTAGTCATGTCCAGTTTTCATCCGGAAACAACCCACACCAACAACTCGTTTTTTAGGAAACTGGGAAAATAAACATTCAGTATTTTTGTGTAGAATTTATAAGTAAAATTAGATTACGAAAAATAGTTTAATTTAAGCAAGATTAAAGAACAAACTATTGCAGAAATTCACAAAATCATTTTAATAAAAATTGAAGATACGTTTCTTAGAACTAAACTGCTTTGGAATATAAATTTATTTCCCAAGTAAAATTTGGACTAAAATTTTCAAAATCTTGCCCAAATATTGAAATATTAATTAATTTTCTAAACTTGATCAGTGTATTTATTAGAAAATACGCTTAAATTTAATTAATATACATATCACCACATATTTTTAAAATTAATTCATGTGTGATTTCATTAGTAGTACGTTAAAAAAAAGAAACATTTTTGTTCATGTTTGCTGAATATTATGCTTTATATAAGTAACGAAGTTATTGTTCCGTCAAATGAAAAAAAAAATCATTGCAAAACTTTTGTTAAAATAACGAAGATTAATTATTCACTACCTCACAAGTCAAATTACAGTGAATTTTTTTTGTCAAGGTTGATATCTTTCTATTTTATGAAGTAAAAGAGAAATTTGTGAATGCAGACTAATTAATGATCATTAGATTTTTAGAGATTTAATTTCTTAATTATACGATTTTTATTAAACATATTTTTAATGTCCTTAATCCCTTAAAATTATCAAAAGATCCTTATCACGCAACGGTGATTTTTGGTTCCGATATTATAAATTAATAATAAATGATTTTTCTTAATTTAAAATATCCATATTTTCCTGCGCATTATCTATTTAAATTACAAAGTGGAATAAAACATGTTTAATACTGATTTTATTCAACACAATTTAATGAAGATGATACGTATTTTTTTTCATCTTTATTATTTTATTTGAATTTTGTTTTTTCTTTCGTTAGTTTGTGTTAAAAACTTCCTAGATTTTTTTAAAATGTATGTAATTAAATATAAATATTTTATGGGAACTCTTTAACAAGATTTCAGACTCTATGACGATATAAAATTTTAAATTGTCATAATAAGTGTGTGTTCATGATCAGAAATAATTTAATTATTGCGATAATAGTTTAATATTAGAAATATTTTAAAGTTATAAAAAAGATTAGTTGCGAAATTCACAATATCGAGCTGTAAATCTTTGCTATTCTAAAGTTATTATTTACTAAAAAACAACTCTATTAGAATTGTTTTTTAGTAAATAAAAAAATGCAATATAAGGAAAAATGGTGTCACTATGCAATATAATGTAAAATATTTTTCTGGACATTTACCTTTTATTTTTGGACTTATAAATTATTCTGAGGAATTATTATGAGAAATATTAAGGAAATTATCGTTTTATGCTTTTGAGATTGGAATATTGAATGTGTGAATAATCTGATTCTTTATTATTTATATAATAAATAGCTATGAGGATAAAAATTCATTAATCAAGTTTTCCTTCTCTCTCAAAAATCAAAGAATACCTAATAATATTTTTAAGCTAATTATTCTAAAAAATTTGCTCTTTTTCATTTTTAAAAATCGATATTTAAACTAAGGACGATTAAATTAAAAGAACATTACACAAAGATGTTTTTCTCATCAGAAATATGACAAATTTAATAATAAAAACTAAGAAAAAGATCTTTTCAAGTAAGTTTTCGTATAAAGCATAATTATAATTATTATTTTAAAATTTATAGAAACTTAAATATTCGATACTATGAGATTTTTTTATGTGAAGTGTAAACTTCTTTATGTAAATTTGAACTATAATTTTTATTAAATAACTTTTGAAGATTATTTTTATATTTTAACCGAAAAAATTAATTTCTTCTAACATTTTATTAAAAGTAACGCAAAAGCATGTGCAATTTATAGAGGAATGCATTCTTTTATCTGCTGTTCAGATGTTTAACCATAGCTCATTTGGAATATTCTTTGATTTATTGGATTAGAAGAAAATATTTTCTAAAACTTATGACATTTCTCTTTCATTTAAGATAAAATGCTTTAGAATTCTTTGCCATAAGAGATCTTACTCACCAAACCTTTTTAGATGATAAAGTAAATTAACAGTGTATGATTACAATAAAGTAAATACACATTAATACAAAAAATTAAATCAATCAGAATCAAAAATTAATTAATCAGAAAAAGTGATAAAACTTTCTTTCAGCAATGAAAAATTTAAGTGTATATTACATTAGAAAAAGTAAATTAATGTTTTTGCTTGCTTCAATTTTTTATGTATATAAATACAAATTTTTTTAAAATTCTTTGGTGATATAATTTAAATTTTCTTTAATTTTCTCACGAAAAATAATTTTCTTTTGCATTTATTTAGTATGAATTCATGAATGTGGTGTTTTTATGATTTACACAAATTTTTTATATTTTATATCTACCAGGGATTAAAATTTTTAAAAATTATAGATATCTATATAATATATAATTATAATTATGCTTTATAGGAAAACTTACTTGAAAAGATCTATTTCTTAGTTTTTATTATTAAATTTGTTATATTTCTGATGAAAAAAGCATCTTTGTGTAATGTTCTTTTAATTTAATCGTCCTTAGTTTATATATATATATATATATATATATATATATATATATTCATAAAGTAAATTAGAATGAAAAAAACTTAAATAAAATTATTGAATCAAATGACATTAAAATATCTCGCTTTAAACATTATGACAGTTGGGAGTTACAAGTTTATCAATAAGTATTTATGACTGCAAATACATCATAAACACGAGAAGTTCCCTTGTAAATTTTAAAAATACAAAGGAACAAGAGATTTTAAAATTATAAATCATTGTTTTGCTATGTAGGATATTCGTTGAGCATATTCCATAAAAGGAGCAAGTTAGTTTTATACACCTCTAAAACAATTTTATTAGTTTTTGTGTAAAACATTTTATTGTAATTTTTTAAATATCTGGATATTTTCCGTTCTAATATAAACGGAAGCAAAATAACAAATAAGCACTCTAATCTTAAAACTTTAATTTCATTTGTTTTGTAATATTAAAATTTTTCTTAGATTTTCATAAGAAAAACAAAATTTCAAATTTTAGTTAGCAAAAGAGAAGAAAAATATGCGTGAATTTCGCGTAAGACAGTGTAATAAAATCTCCCTTTTAACTGTACATGAAGCAATTCAAGATTAAAAGAGAAAAGTTATGCCTGTCATCAAATAAAAGTTCTTCGTGTAAGGAGAAACGATTATTTTCAAGAATGTATTAACGCAGAAACATAAAATTTTTCATGTTTGATCTTTGATATTATTTTTGTGTTCTCAAAGACACACAAATTTAATTGCTTCTACAATCTTTTTTAAACAGATAAGAAGTTATTGAGAATAAAGGTTTTTTTATTTAAATGAGAACGCGAGTCATACACAGAAAAATATTAGTTGACAGTAAAGATATGTATTATCTTTACATTGTTGTATTTTCAATTTTTTTAAAAAAAGGTTATTATTTTACACAAAAGTGTTAAGCTCGTTTTAAGTAAGAGTTTGAAAATTTAATATATTTCTAAATTACAAAATGGTATTATTGAGAAACTTTTATTTGTTTTCCAAAATTAATAATTATATCTAGATTGTTGTTTATGATTTAGGAATGAGTGATTAACTTCTGCTATACATAAATTAAGATGTAATATATTGGTATTTTTTACCATAGCTTTCATGCATATTCTCTAAAACTTTAAATTTGCAATTTATTCTGAGTTAAATTGTAAAATTTTTATTTTAATATTCGCAAATAATATATTTGATTCCTATTTACAATCAATAATAAACAAATTTCTTTTTAAAAGAATATTATAATAAATTAAATTGTTAGCATATATTTTTGGTGTGAATTAACTTTATTAGCATTTATAGAAGTAAATTCATTAAAATACTAAATTTAAACATAAATTATTACATAAATATACATCTAATTATTTAAATTAGAATGTTAAAAAAAGAATATTATATTTATTTACATTAATCAGTTGTATTATATACTGATTAATTAGATTAATTTTTATTCTTGCTAAGGCTTACTTCTTTGATTAGTTTTAAAACCATGTTAAACACAATATATTGTTTTTCAGTTTGATCTGAAATCATTAAAATATAATACATAATAGCAGAACTTTTTTACATTTAATCAAAAAATATAATTCGTATTAAAGCAATAATGTAAATCGGAACATCTAACATCGGATTATATATAATCTAACATCGGATTTTCATGCGAATTTATGAAGATCCTCATAATATACTGATATTTTAAAATACTTGTGGTTTTCCATAAAGAAATGTTTCCAGTAAGATATAAAGATAATAATAATAAGATATAAAAGACAATTTAATATAATATAAAAGATAAATATCAGTAAGATATAAAAGATAAATATAAACACACACACACAGAAAAAGAATTATAATATCATTGTATCTATTTCAGCATTCTAAAGCATATCACATTGCAAGTATAACATAAAAAACTAGATTAGTGCTTCGTATTTTTATGTTAATTTGATAACACATTCAAAAGAGATGTTAAAATTAGATAATTATTTAAGTAATACTAGTTGCCTGTACTATTGAACCAGTGTTTATTGAATGCTTTTTCATGTTTTTGATTATCACGCTAGTATAAACAATATTATAATCAAATATATTATAATGTTTTCATAGTTTACTTTGATAGGTTGTTACTTTGATTAATTCAAGCATTATAGGGAAATTTTTATGTATTCATACGATTATGTATAATGACATATTCAGGGATTTTATTTCTGTTATAATAAACGGCAATATGTAAGCAATATCGGCACATATATTTGTTCAATTATGATTTCTATTTAAGTAAAAAGAAGCTTGTATGCTAATAAATTTCTTTATCAGAGTTAGAATTTTTACTATCAAAATCATCTCACATCTATTAAAAATGTGTATTAACATAAGAACTCATATCTGATTATTTTAAAATATAACAGAAATATACGTACTAAATTGCTTTCAAGAGGAATTCATCTATATGCATACGGATAATTTTGGAAGATTATTTTAAGATTTAAAGAAATTTAATTTTTGCTAATAAAAATTCTTTAATCTAGTTTTATAAATGCATATTTTCTTACAAATATTTTCAAATTTAAATTGAAGAGTTAATTTTAATTTGAATAATTTGACAATATTTTTTATAAAATTTTGTGCACAGATTGTTTACTTTAGCTTAATACAACGAAAATGTTTTATTAATCTATGTGAATATACATTATGTGCAACATCACGTATAAGCACAAAAATATTTGTTTTAATAGTGAAATATTCGCTTAAATATTTAACTTAAGTACAATGCATAGAAATAAACAGAACCGAAGAAAAGAAAAATTAAGAATTTGAGATACAGTAAAAAATAGTTGATGGATGTAAAAGGGAGATAAAAAAAAGGGAAATTCCAAGTTTGAAAGAATGGTAAGATAATCTCAAAAAAAAGTAGTCAGGATTTGAATAATGGAATATTTAAGGAGTAGAAAGGAAAAAGGAAAATGATCGCGGGCCATGTAAGCTCACCATATATTTGTTGGTTAAATGCTCAAAAAGTTTTTCAGAGAAGATATTTCAAATGCAAAAATAAATATAATAATACATTTTGCAATAAGTATTTCATGAAATAGAATATTTAAGTAATACTTTAGTTATTGTACCAATTTTTATTTCCTTAAAGTACAAAATAAATAATAAGGAAATCCGTATATCAAAAACTAAAAATGCTTTACATTTATGGAATATTTTAAAAGGGAACATATTTGACACATTCTTAAGACAGAAATATTTTGAAATGCTTCTTTGATATTATTAAACTGAAGCAGCATACGCAGCTATTAAAATACTTTCTAAGTCAATATGAAAATTTTAATGAAAAATTTGTTGTGATATTAAATAAGAATTTAATATCTTAAGTTTTCTGTAAATGCTTAACTAACACATATTATGCGATGAAAGAGAATAATTTGTCAAATATTTCTCTTAAATTAACAATATTAAGGTTATTTTATGGTTATTTGTAATAAAAGTTTCATATATAATCTATATATTATATAATTTGAGTTTAGATTATATATATATATAATTTCATATATATTCACTGGGGTCAGTATTCAGTTGTTTAAAATACTTAATTTAAGTTAAATAATATTTAATATTAAAATTTCAAAAATAGCTAAATTTCTGAAAATCTAATTATAAAATTTTTCCAAAAATATTTCTCTAATATCTAAATAAATAGCGATTTTTTCTGATTTGATATGATATTGTCTTACATTTACTTAAAATTGTTTAATTTTATTAATATTAAATCTTGATTTCTTTACACATTGTTACTTTATTGGTTAATTGTGTACTTAATATTAGAAACATAATAAAATTATGTGAGTAAGAACTTAGAAAGAGCTAGGAAGAAGGTTCACATTTAAAAAATAAGTAAGTAAGTTAAAACAGTAGGTTCATTCAATGGAAATGTGAAAATATTTGTAAATTTGGTTCCCTGTAATTTATTATATATATTTACCAATCGTTATTTTATACTATTATTAATATAATATATTATATTTTACCAGTAATTCAAATAGAAATCACTAGTATTTTGGAATTCTTTTATAAAACCACAAAATTTAATTAGACCAAATATGTATTATTCTTAGGGTTGTTTTTTATATACAGATTACAGAGAGTTTGTTCATGAATCTAAAATATATAGTCATGCTTGACACCCTGTTCTTTGAAGCAGAAAGATTCCTATATTTATGTGTAAAAAAGTAACTGGCAAATTATTTTGTTTTACATTTTCGAAGACTGAAGGTAGGGTTAAAATAGTTTTTGTGTTTTAGCCTTTTCACAGATTTTAATGGAAGAAATGTACTTATTATGTATAACATTAAAATATATTTAGTAAACCTATGGACTATCTTCTAAAGTTATAAACGAAAATTTTTCATTTGAAATTCTTTCAAAATTAAATATGTATAATATTCTGTAAATATGTTTTCTTTTAAAAATATATAATTAAATAATATTTTATTTTATTAAAGGAAGAGACCAATGTATTTGTATACACAATTTATTTGAGTATAATTTTTTAAAAAATAATTCGTATAGCTCTTTCCGAAATTTAAGAAATGACACTAGATTGAGTTTTTGATGTTCCTTAACACACATTAGGAATAACGAGACTAGGAATTACAATTGGAAATATATATTCATGATCTCTAAAATATCAATACTTAAGGTTTAGAATCGTACTAGCGAGCCATTGAATTTAAGGTAAGAGTGCTGCTGATCTTTCAGCTGCTGGTTCAGCAAAAGAATTAGAAATGATACAAAGAGAAACAGTATAATATATATTTAATTTATAGTTACTAATAATTTGAGAACCTTCCACATGCATCTATGTCTGCTAAATGTTTTCTGCATATGTTATATTTAAAAAGCTTATGTAAACAATGCAAAGTTTAAAAAGAATGTAAATTTATCAACGGATTTATTAGTCTTTCTCTTTTGCTTATTGAGCAATAAATTCATGAAAAATAGGTTTATCGTATCAAAATAATATTACGTCATCATTCAATAATTTTTTGCAAACGATATTTATGAAAAAAAAAAAATTAAGTTCAATCATCTGAAGCAAATTTGATTGTTCAGCAAAATAATTTCTGTTTGTTATCTTGAAAATACTTTACAATAGTCAAGCAAATTTTATGCTCAAATTAAGTTTTCTTTCTCCTTGAGCAAAATCATATGAAAAAAATGCAAACTTGAAATACCTGATATAAAGTTCTCGTGATAAGTATTTTTTTCGAGTGTTTAAAAAATAGAAATAAATGAGCTGTGTTTCTTTCGAATATTATTATGTAGAAAATTAAAAATATTTTTTCTTTTTGCTCACGTTAATGAGGTGGGAGCTAGATTAAATTCGCTATCTCTTTTTTACTTTGCAGAAGAAATCTTTCTCTAACTATTGAATACTTACATTTTTTCTTAGATCCTTGCTCCAAGGGTTTTTTTAATAATTAAAGATAATCATGTAAATTACTTCAACTGTTATTTTTTTCTAATCGTGATGCTTCAAATATGTTTTTAGGCTAAAAATTCTTGATTAATTCATATCATCTGTTAACGAGCTGTAAGAAAATCTATAAAAAATTAGTATTATTTTTCAATTTTTGATTATCAGGTAGAATATCATTTATCTGCACTAAAGTTTTTGAACTGGCTTAAAGCTAAATTATTTTTTCATGATATTTATTTTTGATTACTAAGTATGGGTGAAGGCAATAAGAAGTTTCAATGAGTGTCCTTTAATTTTGTTAGCACCAGATTATCATTTCAGTAATTTGAAACCAATTAATAAATGTATAATAACTGCAAATATTATCGAATACCAAAAATGTTTAGTTTTTGAAATCTAAAAAAATAAAAAATTATTCTTATTAGACTGCACATTTTTCTTTACTAATGCATTTTCATATATTATATCTAAAAACATGTATGATTTCTCAAATTTTAACTATACTTTCCCAGAATGAACTTGAACTTAGGAAAACCAAGCAGTTCAAAATATTCATAATTAAAATCAAAAAACGGAATCAATTTGATGGAAAATACTGAATTGATAGATTTATTCCTATTGCATTTGTTTATTATAGAAATTAAAAAAATTGATTTGAAGAATTATTATTTGATTTTTCTGAATTTTACATTTATTTGCACATTGCGGAAATGAACCAAAAGAATACATTTATATATTGTACAATATGTGTGGATATATATATCACAATTCTGCAATAAATTGTGAGGCATATGTCTTGCACAATGTCTTTAGCATTCTTTCTAAATTATAAAAATAAGATTTAAATTTTTAAGGATTCGCAGCATTTTATCTTTATTGATTGTACATAAAAGTATATACTTCCAAGTATGCGTTTGCACTTTTATTTAAAAAAAAAATCTTGAGCTTCATTTTCACCCTTTCAGAAATAAGGAAACACTGTTATCATTCATAAAAATTCCAAACTCCAGAAACGATTTATCCGAGTTTCTGCCGATTGGGGTCGACATTCCTGATGGCTTTCTGCAGCTGGAAAATAGCTACGAAATCTTCAATATGCTTCATTTTATCACGTCTGGTTTTTATTGGCAACGTCCGAACGTGATTTATATATCAATTGCACGTGATATCACGTGCATTGCCACCAACTGACTAAAGTTGTAATGATAGATGTATTAGTAGCGTGAATACTAAATTTGATGGCATAGTTCCTTAGGAAATTGAGAATGAAAAGCGAATGTAAAAGAGTTTGCATGGCTGGATTTAATTATTTAATATTATATGATATGGGTATTGTAAATCCGATTTGATTTTTATTAAAGTTATCTAATTTCTTTAACTGGTTTTCGGATAATTCTATTCTTTGTATAAAATATTTCGAAATTTTTTAAACTGTATTTTGAAAACATTCAGAAAGATGATATTAATCACCTTAAATTTAATTTTCATTAATATTGTTCCTCGTTTTATGTAAATGTGTCATTAGCAATGAAAACAAATTTTTCTAAGTTGGTTATTTTTATTGAATAAACTGAAGGAAACTGAAATCTTATAAAAAATACTGAGCGAAAATTACTTTAAATTTATTTTAGCTTACCTCTTAGATAAGGTAAGACTTTAAAAATGATTTAGTTTACAGTATTTATATATAAAAGCAAAGATTGAATTATTATAGCTTTTCAAATACTAAAGCTTTGTTTCAGATTATAAACAGTAAAAACAAGAGTTATGTTATTCAGTTTTAAAGAATTATTTAAGCAAAAACCAAATGAAATTGGGATGTATTTTTATGTATTCTAAATTTAAGGTAAATAATTAT
Source organism: Latrodectus elegans (assembly GCA_030067965.1). Classification (NCBI taxonomy): domain Eukaryota; kingdom Metazoa; phylum Arthropoda; class Arachnida; order Araneae; family Theridiidae; genus Latrodectus; species Latrodectus elegans. The sequence goes on along the minus strand of CM057809.1, from coordinate 24,385,886 downwards.
GTATGAAAATCAATTAAGCTGAAAGTAACTGCATATTATTTAATTGCTAAATAAATTAATTTAAAATTATTTAGATTTAATTGCATTATTATTCCATCCTTTTTTTCAGTTAAATTGATATCCTAATGAATTAATGTTTTAATTACTCATATGTGTTGAATATTGATAATATTTTTAGTGATAACTTTTTAAAATTCTTTTTATAGAAAAAAGGAAAGACAATCAGAGAAGAATGAGCTGTAATTATACTTGACCATACCGTACAAAAACAGACTCCTATTTTTAAAATGAAGGAATTTCTATTACATTTTTGTATTTCTAAGCTATTAAATTTCAAACTAATTTCAATGTAACAATTTTAGTTAGAAATAAGTACTTATTTGCTATAGGTCTCCAAAAACATTAGCTTACTTATTTCTTTGCATTAAGCAACGTTGCATTTTCTAAATTTATTTTGATTATTTTTTTTAACTAATGATGTGCCTTACGATGATTAAAGGAGGATTAAATTGCATATATTCTCTTGATTACAGTTTTGAAATCGATCTGAAGTATTGGATTGATGACGAGAGACGTTTTCTGCATCATCAATTTATCATTGAAAAGGGATTATTTTTCTCAAACTTTAAAATATTGATTAATTTTTTTTAAGAAAAAATCCAAAATCAAAGTATTTACGAAACACAATTTTTTGTAAGGTTAAAATTAGTGGAAAGTGATTTTTATTTCTTTTATATGAGAAATACTGTAATTCTATTAGAAATAAGCCCAATATTGAAGGATTGATAATGAGAAGAATTATCTTTTATACAGTATTTACTAAAAGTACCTTTCAAGAATAAATTTGTTTGTACAAATATTTTACAAAATAAAGTTTAAAGATAGTATTTAAATTTATTAGTAATGCAAACTGCTATGAAATGATTTATGCATTCATAAGCACTTATTCAGAAGATATATATTTATTGATAAAATAAAATTTCAAAAATGAAGCATGAATTATTTTTAATCTAAAAATTTTGTACGTGATGACTTTTGACTAAAATTATACAGGTTAAATATGTTTGCAACGAACAAATATCGTAAACTATACTAGTAAACTCTTTATATATTCTTTGATTTGGATTGAATGTGTCATAAAAGCATTTTTCGTATAAGTTAGATAATTGATGATTTACACAGATTTGTCTTCAAATCAACTTTTTAAATGAAAAGTAATTAAAACAGATAAATACTTTTTCATGGTATGTACTTATAAAACTGCATAATATATAGAGTAAAATTATATTTAAGAATAATTCTATTATTTATAACTACGACCTCACAAGCAGGAATGCAAAGGTTTAATGAGCATTTTAAAATTTTCACAAATCTCGTAAGAAAGTTATTACACGAAATTAGTTTTGAAATGAAACATTTATCTACATTCTGTAATATACGTGTGTAAACCCTACTCTTGCGCATCAATGGAAAATTTATTCTCTTCTCTCTTTAGGAAGAGAGAGAGAGAGAGGGAACATTACAATAAAAATAACTAAATTGATTAGTAGCACATAGCTAAAATTTACAAAGATTTACAAGCATTTTTAATGTGAGCTTAGAACAAAAAAGTAACTTTAATTGCTCATGCTATTTTGTTTCCATCAAACATTATATGTAATAGCCTTTAAAATGAATAATGTAAATCCCGTGTCCTGGAATCAAGGAATAATGAGAAAAATCCCAAAAGGAAATAACCTCCATGGTCTTCTTGTAATCGTGAGGAAACTTTTCGAATCTCTCCCTCATTTTATTGGTGCCAATTCTTGAAAGCTTTCTGGAGATTCTGAAATGTTTTTAGAAGATATTGCCTTAATTTAGTAGAGAACGTAGAAAAATCATTAAAGAATCTTCACTAATGAAGATGGAAAACAAATTAAGGATAACTTTCCTTTTTTTATCTACTGTTTCGTAGTAATTCTAGTGCTGTATATGTTGAATGCGTATTGAGAGTTTCTAAAACGCCTTATCCGATTAGTAAGTCTCATTCAATGGAGCTCCAGGCAACAACCACAATCTAATGCAATAATTACTAGACCCTTGTGTATTCCCATCGACTAATCTTCGATTGTTTTTTTAAGTTAGTACATTGGCAATCCATGAGATGGACGCACCACTAATAATTGGCAATAATAATAATAATAGTATACTTTAATTGATTATTGCTCGACCAAATGGAGTTTATTTATTATAAAAATATGTTTTAAGTCATATAGTTAAAAATTCAATTCAAGAAAAGGAATTGAAAAGCAACAAAAATACTACTGCTTTAATCTATTTTATCAAATTTAACTGAAAGTTCTTTTACATAATTCGAATAATTGTTTCAAATTTGTAACTTATTTTATTCTTTCTGCTAATTTAAATTTTATACTTATATTCGAAGAAATCACAAATATGTCTTTAAAATATATCGTTGGTCACCCGAAAAATGTAATTAAATATAAAATTAATAATAAATAACTAAATTATTAACAAATTTTAGCTGGTTTTATAACAGAGTAAAAATTCAAAAATTTATAAAATAAGAGTTTAATATTAATGCGAAAAAAATCTTGCTCAAAGAGATGATTTTGAAGTAACAATTAAATGTTTGAAATTATATTAATTGAAAAATATCTATATGAGATAATTCTGAGGATTTCAGTTTTGATATAAGATTTTAAACGTTGAATTGTTTAATGTCATAATTTCAGTGTATAAAGTTTATTAATTCAATTTTTTACATTTTCCGTTGATATAATTGTTTGGATGGTTAGAAGAATTGCTAAGATAAATTCTTGATTTATTTGAAAAACATTAAGTTCAATTTATTATTTAGTTCTTAAAATTTTATAACAATCAAATGATTATTTATCCAAAATGACAAGTTATTTAAGTCATAAAGCCTTAAAATGAACAAAAAAAATATAAGCCAATGTAAAACACAACAAAATTTAAAGCTAAATTAATAATTTCGTCAAATATAGTTGAAAACATAAAGTTTTTTTGGATAAAATAAAATACTTATAACAGTAAATTTCAACGCATTATTTATTTAATTTCCCTGCAACAAATGTGTGTGTGATTAAATAATCTCTATAATTTAATCTAATTCATATAGCTGATTAAAATTCTAATATTAAAAAACATACAATTAAAATAAATTGCTATTGTTGTTTTATGTAGTCTACAGTAAATTTACAATTATTTTACGATATAACTATTTTATAAAGCTACATAATTCTTTTTAGGTATTTCTATTTTAATTAAAATCATACATTTTTGCTCATTGCTAATTTAATCAAATTTTGAATTTATCCAAGACTTCAAGAGAAATATTGCTTTAAAAAATATACATAGTGAAATATATGGAATGAGAAAATAGTAATCTTGGTATTAATATTTACCTTAATATTTGAATTAAATAATTTCATAATCTATTAATATAATTAATTAAATTTTTAATTAAACATTAATAATAAACAAAATCAATCACATCATTCAAGTAATTTAGATAAAATTATTTCTGATGAGACTGAATCAATGATCATCGTTATTCCGAATAATGTCAAAATACGAGTGTATATATATATATATATATATATATATATATATATATATGTATATATATATATATATATATATATATATATATATATATATATATATGTATATAAATTTGTATTTATATAAATGGAAATAAAAGTGATTGTTTAAATATTGGCTATAAAAATTACTGTTGTTTAAATTTACTGTGTTAAATTGCATTTAGTTAACTTGAAGGACATTTTATATATAGATTATTTTAGTAATTGAAATCATAAAAAACAGAATACTTTATAAAGGTATATAATATAGTATAGAATAGGTATTTGAATAATTATAACATTGATTGCGTTTGAATAACTATTGTGATTGTTAAATTTACTTAAATTATCTTAATAAAAGAAAATCTTGTCAATTTTTTCTTCATATAAATTATTTATATTATTATACTTGATATGAAAATATTTCAGAAAAAAAATATGTAAACATACTTTAAATTAATCTGTAAAACACAAGAAACTAAGAAATTGAATAATAAATCAATGTTTTGGAAAAATGAAGATTTTTGCAATGAAAAGTTTTCAATTGCATTTCTGAGAGGACTACATGTGAAAAATTATTGCTAACTTAGTTTAAATTGGAATTGCAAACTTAGATTAAATTAAATGCACCAACATCATCACATGATATTAAAGTTAAATTCAAGAGATGAACGAGCAGTAAATTTAACAATATGATTGTTATAATGAAATTTTGTCATTTTTTTCATTTATCTAGGTTACCGGAATTTCTAAGTAGGAAAAGATAAGAAAAAGAAGTAAATTTGAATCTAAAATATGCCAGAAAAGTAATTTAGAACATATTTGGAAACATTAGAATAAAATTTGAATTTTAAAACATATGAAAATTGTGTATTGGAGCATGAAAATATTATTTAAATTATGATCATCTCATACTTTCCAGTATGATCATAACGCTCAGAACTGAAATGCTATCATCTCTCTCTTTCATCAAAGTTATTGTCAGTAAGAGATATTTGTTTGCGATTGTTAAGTGACAGTCTCAAACAATTCATTTTTTAATACATTAAACTGAATATTTTTTATTTTTATATAAGAATATTTTAAAAATAAATCAACTTCTAATTTCATGAATAAAATCTCCACTTATAACATCAAATCTTCAATTTCTGAAAAAATATACCCCCATGAAGAATGGAAAGATAAAAGATTATAATTTCTATAAACATGATCATCAGTATGGTACTTTTCATCATAAAAAAGAATGCATTCCCATTCTTATTTGTGTGATGATATTTTTATCGAATTCTTACATAATAATATGGGAAGCAGAAAAAGGACAAATGTGTAAATCCCACTTTCTTTCCTTGGAGCTAAAATCGGAGCATCAAATCATTGGCCGCTTAAAAAATGAGTTTAGTAGCAAAATAAAATTACGATTTTTGCTTAGAATATTTTTCAACATTTATGATAATGATGATATGAGGCAAAAAACATTTTAGATTGTGTTTTTGTATCGAAGCTGAAAATGGATGTAAACATTATATATATATATATATATATATATATACATATATATACATATACATATATATATATATATATATATATATATATATATATATATATATATATATATATATATATATATATATATATACATATACATATATATATATATATATATATATATATATATATCACAAGTATAATATTCTCAGTTTGATGGGATATAAAGTACAATTTAAATTTTCAGTGTCTAACATAGGAGTACCTGCATAATATTTTACTGCATTTTTGAAGAAAAGAATTGGGAAAAAGAATATAAAATTAAAATGCTTATATGGAAAAAATTCATTTGCATTTTCTCGTTAATTTGATCAACATATGAAAAAAAGATGCATGTTTTTAGTTAAAATAAAGCATATTTGATATAACCTCACTTAACTCTCTAACAATTGTTAGATTGTTATTTAAAATCTTTCTTTAATCCGAATGTTTTGAAATAATTTTTATTTTAATACATGTAGGTAAAATGTGTTCAGTTCCTAATTGCTAAAATGATTACTTATTTACTTTGTAACGCTTTATTTTACAAACTGTACTTTATATCAATTTTTAATTTTAATTATAATTCTTCAAAAAAGTTTGCTAGTAAATATGAATGTATTTTTAATTAATGTAAACATATGAATGGCAGAAGCTGCACTACACAGAACAAGCAATCATAGTAACTTCAAATTTGACTATCCATAAAAATGTCTGATGATTCAGTTGTTTAAGAAAATTTGATAAGCTCCCGGGAAGTTTTACATGTTTGTGAGGAAGGATATAAAAATATATTCTGAAATCCAAAACTGGTATAATTGAATTGTTAAAAAATAGCATTTAAATAGCATTGCACTTTTAATGTAAAAATTTGCTACGTCACAGAGCGGTATGATAATATTGATGACTAAATGACTTCCTGACACAGAAAATCGTAATACTGGTTGAAGGTAATTCTTCGTATCGTAAAATTACAGTTTATGTTGAATAGGACAAAACCACTGTTGGCATATGTGTGCATAGAAAGTGGATGGAAAATGTCCAATGCAAAGTCATTTGTCATTGTGACAAATGCATCAGCACCTCCACTACAAGATATATAGAGTTTACAGCAATAATAGAGTGGGCATCAACATTCATAATACAAGACTAATTTTAAAATAAAGTAACTCGTATGGCTAAGTGTGTCACATCACTACTCACCAAATGTTACTGTAGCAAAGCTTTACAGCATAGTATTTATTCTTACAACTTCTACTGATCCCAAAACTATAAATAGCATAGATTTTGTGTTGATTTAGAAGATGCATTAGGAATCTGAATGGGTACAGTTCACCTTTTCTGAGGAATCTAATTTCGATGTGCGTCTCCACGATCAGAAACAGTTTGAAAAATCAATGATTCATTCATAGGATCCTGAGTTATAACAAATCTTACCTTTATATCAGAGATATTTTTAAACTACACTTTGGATGGGCAATGTGAATTCTCATTCCCTTTGTATTTAAATTTTTATGTTATATCGATAAGAGTAAATTTTTTTGAATAGCATGTTCTCTTAAACAAACACAGACGAATAACAATTTTTAAAGGTTCACATATTAATGCACCAAAACCAGCACCAGTTGTTCAACTTTGGTAACATTCAATATGCGTGGAGTGACAGCTTGACAGAAATCCAAAATTTTTATCCATCTGTAACATGGCGTGAGATTAATTAATGACATCTATTCCCAAGATACCAATCTGTCTAAATCATTGAAACGTTGAATTATGAAATGCTAATTTATATTTTGCATCACATGCATTTTTCCTTACCTACCAAATCACATATTAATATGATGAGCCAATTTCTTGATAGAAAAGCTATTTTTAATTAAAAATACTTTTTGATTAATTTTTAATCATAATCTTAAAGCCAAGTATTATAATGTGTACCTCTTTTATTTTATAAACATATGAAATGAAGTTTTAATGACAAAAAATTTTGCCTAACTTATATATATTTATTATACGGAGAACGATTTTATCTGTAACTCATTTTTTATAATGCAAGAGAAATGTTTATTTGTGTGTCTTAGTCTCTACTCTACTGCCGCTAGAAATTCCTCCGAAATGCACGATTTAATTAGAGCTTTTAATGACATTATTTGTGGGCTTTTAAATGGAATTAAATTGCATCTTTTTCAAGGAAATTATTAAATGCTCTCTTTCTGGGTGAAATAATATTGATAAACCATTTTCACAGAAAATTTTAATTTTACATAATTTGTTAATATACTGACCATAGGAGAGAAAAAATATCCTGAAATATTCACAATAACGTTTTAATCCAATAGTGTTAGATGCTATATTTTTTGTTTATCTTAAGAAGAAAATGTGTAATTTTTTAAAAAACGTTTTAATAATTTTATATCGTTATTCTTCTTTGCGTACTTTAAATCACATTATTTAGTAAATTTAAGTTTTCACGAGTTTAAGAATTAAATTAATAGATATTATTTTGCTTTAGCTGAGTTTAAAATAAAATTATTTACTGTTAAATTATTTATTATATTAGCCCTTAAATGAATAATTTTGTGCATAAATTTTATAAATTAACAAAATAGCTAATTGTGATAAAAGAATGAATATTAGAAGTCGCAAGAATATCTGAGTTCTCATATGGATCTATTTTCGTCATGAATAGAATGTTACTATAGAATGTTATGGATTTTTTAAATGCTACTTTATAATCATTTAAAAAAATTAAAAAATATAAATAATTCTTCCAAATTATATTTAATTTACAATGAGTTGTAAATGACAAAAACTTAACTCTCTATCATAAATGAACGTGATTAAGATATTAATTTTACTTTTTCAATAACAATGAAATTTCGTTAAATGTTATATTTAATCGTTTTTAATTGGTTTTCTCCACTTTTACGCTTAGCAAGAAAATTTCTTTCATTTAAATTGTCTCATGAGGTTCAGAAAATTAAGATACCCATAAGAATGCTCTGCGAAGTAATGTAATGAGTCATGTACACATAGTGGGTTTTCTTTATTCAGAATAACTATCACCTTAAATGAGGTTTTTCTTTCACTCCGTTGCACTTGATTGTAATATGTTGCTTAACAACGCGAAGGTTGAGCTACGCCTTCAACTCATTCAGATAAGTTGTTTTCTTTGAATGATCTATCCATGGATAATAAGGTGAGGAGAAAATGTTTCATGGAACCCATCAATAGCTATCAGTAACTGAAAAATCTTTCTTGGAAATCCCTTACTTCAATTTTTTACTCATATACCTTTAGTACGTCATTGGAAATCTTCAAAATAAAAGCAAATTATCGAACTGAATCGATATGACTAAAGAGCCGAATCTGTAAGTATAATGGACCACAGAGAATGGAGTTTAGAGGATTGGTAATATCCTCCATTGTTATTGTGTGTTATTTTTAGGTGAATGGTAAATTTGCATATGGACTTTAAGAACATAGTGAATATCGATTTTTAAAGAGGATAAAGATAAACTTTTGGAATATTCTTTTCATTGTCATTACATTAGACAAGTGAAATTTGAATTTAAGGATTCAGTAAGGCTTTCCTTTAGCCATAGTATTCAAATGAGTAGTATTGTATCTTTAACTGTGGTTTATAGATCCACTGAATGTTCTTTCTTCTAAATAATTTAAATAGCAGCGAAATAACTTGGATAATAATGATAAATTTTTATTGCTCTTTTATTTAAATACGTTGTGGTAAATATTTTAACGAAATACTCTTAACAAAAGTTTTGATATTTCATTGGGCAACAAAATAATTTCAGTGGGTTTACAAAATAAAATCTAATGTACTATTTTCTAAGATCTGAAAATTTTTACACGGCACTAATTATTATTTACTAATGCGAAATGATCCACTTGAAATGAATTTAATTTTTTGAATAACTTAAAACCAAATAGACATTACTTTCAAAACAATGTGTAACACTTTATTTTAATTTCTCAAATTTATAGCAAGTCTAAATCAAGCTACCTAAATTTGGTTTTCCTTAGATTTCATTTAATAAATTAAAACAGGAATTGATACATAAGTGGATTTGTAATCTTATTTGATATTAAATTCTTTGTAATATTAGGATTTCACATGGCAAAACGATAATCCACCTTTATACTATTTATATTATTTATAATAATACTGTAATAAAAGACATAAAAATATATATTTCTATATAGATGTATAATTTTGCAGTCTAATGCTTGTTTTTTTCATACCGAACCAAAATAAAATTTTTTGACCCTTAAAAAATTTCTATTGTTCTTTCCATAAATAGAGGAATTTATCCCACAATAATATGTATGCAAGATATAATTAAAATTTATGTAATGTTACATAAAAACAAAATTATTATAATAAATTTATATGGCATAGCTTTTCAAATTAAATAAAATATTTATAATATATTTGTAAGCTCTTTTCATTTATTAATGCAAGAAAACACAAGTTAAAAATTACATTTTGCATTTTTTGCATATAATATTGGTCTGAAGAATGCTTATTTCTTTATATGCATTTAGAATTTTTTCTGTTTTGAATATGTTTATTTCTATTATTATATTAACAGCTTCAAAATGTTCTGACTAAATAACATTAGGAATGTTGTATATATATATATATATATATATATATATATATATATATATATATATATATATATATATATATATATATATATTATATATATAAATTTTAGATTAATGTACATTTTATTACTACTTATTTCATTCAAAAAAGGAAGTCAGAAAAATTTTATTACAGAAATATTATACGATATTTTTTTGTTTTATAGAATACAAAACAATAATTTTCTCAAGTTAAAGTAATTAGTATAAAGGACTAACTTTAAAATGGATTTAAATAAATTCAAATAGTTGAGAAAGAAACTAAATGGGAAGGAAATGTGAGAAAATATATTTATTAATTATTTGAGGGTAGCCATAAATAATATAATTTCATCTACCATAAAGACACTAGAGAGTAATTTAAATACATTAATGTCAGTCTTCCTATTTAAATTTCAAAGCATATTTCTCACTATTATAATATTTTTCTGTATCCAAACATACTCTGTAATCTGTATATAAAAATATATTTCAAATATTGTTTTTACAGATAATTGATGTAAAAATTAATGTTCAATTTTTCATGTACAATTCATAGTTTTGTATGCATCGATAATATTTTGAAACTTTATTAAGACAATGAAGCTAATGTATAACATACTTTAGTTCATTCATATAATTTTATGTATTAGAATTAATGTTTATTATTGAATGAGAAATTAATCTTTTCTATTGGGTTATTTTTTTGCTTCCACTATCAAAACTGTGGAAGCAAAATTGCAAAGCATATAAAGGCATATTTAAATTCCAAAATTGAAACCAACGCTATGAAATGAAAAAAACACCATTGATATTTATATTAAGTTTAAATTTATTTTGTAATTATATGATGAAAACTATTAAAAGCGAATATTTCTTATAATCATTTCTTTTGTAAACAAATTCGATGCGGAAACAAGATGGTTCAAGCACCATTCGTCAAGAACGCTGTCATGGTTTCAATGATTTACTCGTAAAGGAGCAAAATAAAGACTAACCATTCATGAGGGACAAAGGAAATTACAGTTAAAACCTTTTTTCACTCTTGTCAAAGTTACGCCGAAGTGCACATCCTTATCTTGGAAATGAGAAGATTCAAAACAAAACGGAGATACGGTTATAGCACACATTATTCTTTATAGCTGTTAAGGAGCTTTTGAGACATTTTAGCCTAGTTTATGAATTCATTGGCCAGTTTGAAAAGGACTCATGGGAAAATTGTTTGCATTTTGTTTGAATAGTGAAAGGGAAAATTTTCTGAAAATATTCTTATATTTTTGGTTTAGTCTACACTTGAGAGGTATGAATTTCTGACATTTATATTCTATACTTATACATTGAACAAAAATAAGATGAAATTTTAGAGACTATAAAATATTAATAGTTTAAAGTAAACTATAAAATTGAAATTTAAATACGGTATTGTTGTCTTTATACACCATTAAAATACTTATGCATTGTTTAATGGAAAATAAATAAATTACCTCGATGAAAATGATATATTTTCCTTATTTAAATACATATAAAATGTATTTCCTTCATAAATGGAAAACATAATTATTTAGTTAAGTGAGAAATTTAATTGCATATTTTCTTTATAAAATTCCAATCAGTTAAAACAAATACTTCTCTTGAAAACTACCTTTGGAATATCACAATAACTTAATGATTCTTGAGGGTATAATAAGATTTCTTGTTTTCCGTATTTTCATTTATATGATGATTTCTTTCTTTTTCAGCTGCAGATTATTCTTCGCGCATTTGTTTGAAACAATAGTTTACTTTATAAAATGAATCTTGCAAACGAATTTTAGCTGGAATCATAAACTTATTATTTTCAACACTTTACCTGTCAGTTGCTTAAATAATATTATGTATTTTAAAATATTCTTAAATTATCAATGTTTATACACACTACACTGAACCAAATTTCGTTTATCTTCTCATCGCTCTATGATCATTATTTAGTTACGATCAATGATTCGATCAGACTTTGCACATTTAAGTCTGTTCACAAAAATTCTTGTAGTAATTTTCCCACTCTTACTCAATGGGGTTTTCAGCTCCTGAGCTGTTGTTGAACCAGCATGCTTCCATGTCCCTTGCCCTGAGTTGAACTCTACCACTTAGGTAGAAGCAGGTGGATGGAGTTTTCGTGATTTTGAAAGAGGGATGAAGACGAAGACTCCCAATACTTAGCCTGACATATATATATATATATACATACATATATATATATATATATATATATATATATATATATATATATATATATATATATATATATATATATATATATATATATATATATATATATATATATATATATATATATATATATATATATATATATATATATATATATATATATATATATATATATATATATATATATATATATATATATATATATATATATATATATATATATATATATATATATATAATATTGTATCCACAGATTCTGAGATATATATATATATACACCTCAGAATCTGTGGATACGGTGTTATCTTTACCTTATCACTCTGATCGCATTAGCGTTTGCTGGCGTCATGAAAAATGCACATTTCCAGCGTGAATTTGATATCATCATACTGTTCCATTCTCTCTAATGATAATATGGATTGTTACTGGATGTACGTCTCGATCCTCTCGTGTTTAAATTTTTTGATGCACTTGGAAACTGTATTTCTTTTGAGTTAAGTCATATGGATTTATCCTTTATATTATTCTTACTAAAAGCTACGTTCTAGCAAGACAATATAAATAATAAACGCTTTTAAATATATGGAAGTTCTTGCAATATATTAAATATATAAACCTGTATTTTAAATTCTTGAATAACTTTTTAATACAGAAGGAAGAACAATTTTTAATGGAAACATTATAATAAAACATGATTAAATGCATTTTAAAAATAATAATTTATATGTATTTTTCATTGCAACGAATCTACTCAAATGTTTACTGGTCTTCTTTACTTCAACAATATTATTAAAAAGTTCCAAATTTCATTAATATTAATAATTTAATGATATTTTTAATATTTTTCGTGAAAATATAAAGTTATAGTTGAGATGTATCTTATAATTATTTTAAATAGACAAAAGAGTTGATTTTGATATTCTGTTTAATTACATATGGTTTATTATTCAAAAGTCATTACAAGAAACAAAATCATTCGTTTTAGATTTTAAGCTTTACTAATGCATTCAGCCATATCTTCCTCCCCTAAATATCCACCTCCACAACTCCTGTCTATCCTATTTATTCCAATTTACAAAGCACCAATACAGAATTCTGCAGAGCTGCTCTACGAGTTGTTTTGCATGTCAGTTAAACAACATTCCTACTCATCTGAAATTCTTTCACACCCCAAATTAAACATCCTGGAGAGTAAGTAGTCACTTAACACCTGACCATCGTAATTCCTGTCCGGATGTATTAAGCGGGTGTAATGGCGACGTCCATCGCCTTAACTCGATGAATTCCAGTGTCTCGTTCCTCATCCACTCATCCACATCGATTGCGTATCCGCATTTTCTTAATTGCGTCCTCGAAAATGCTGCTGCGTTCAAGACTCGGGAAAGTTATTGGACGACATTCCACTTCCGTTGTAAGTTACCTTAATTTTAATTTTTATTCAAGAAACGCTTGTTGACATCATTTTAGGTTATTGTCGTTGACATAATAGTATATTAGTTCCACAATGTGGTTCTTAAAAAGCATGCTTTATTGAATTAAAAACGTTAAACATTTGCACACTATAAAATTAAAGAAATTAATATATCAAAATGTTTCATATTTTCTGGTACATTATTTTTAGTATTATCCATAAACAAGAAAAGGGCTTAGTTTGATTATATAATTAATTCTTGTATAAATTTATTAACGCAAATTTCTGAGAAATTTAAAAGTTTTGTTTGATTTGTGAAATTCATATTTTCTTGTATAGAAAATTAGATATGCATATTTTACATCACATTTCAATAACTTAATAATTAAATTTCAAGTGCATAACATTCAAGAATGTGTCTATGTGTGATTAGTTTCTTATTTTTTATACAGTATTTGCATTCAAAAATATTTTCTGATATTTTAAGTACAAATTTAGATGTAATGAGATGTATATGTTTCATATCATTAAACATTTGGTATTTCATTTAGCTCTTGTGTACATTTTGTATTTTCTTTTATTTCAAATCAAATTTACAATCGAGATAAATATCAGTACATTGATATTATTATAATTCAACTAAATTATGATTAAAATAAATAGTAAGGAATTCAATTTAACCAAATATGTTTGTCAAATATGTTAGTATTAATTATCTTCAATTTTACTACCTTAAATTTTTTCCTTTTATTTTCAAAACAAAGTTATTAATATTTTATTATTAAAATTTTTTGATAATTTGACATTAGCCTTTAAACAGCATTAATATTCTTTTATCTTTTTAAAAAGTAAAAAAAAATTAAAAAGAAATGCATATCAGTATACTTCTTGATGGTTTTTAATACTTGCAACAGCAATAATATAAGTGCACATGGTAACTTAATTTACTTAATTTTTGTTGCAAAAAATGAAAAAAAATAAGGTCATGTTATTTGCCTTTTAGCTCTGATTTATTTGTTTGTTAATTTAAATACGATATTTATGGTAATTTTATTAGACTTTTTTCTTGTAAATGTAATTCACACACACACACACACAAAATTTGTTTTTCTTTGTTTTTGAACTTTGAACACCAAAAGCAAACAAAGTAGTTGGAGACTGGTACCATAATATTTAAATATGATGATTGAATAATTTTCATATATTTATTAAAGAATTTAAATATTAGAAGTCACAGCTTACATTCATTGATTACAGAACTTAACTCTAGGTAAAAATTCAATTAATAATTCTAGTGTTGAAATGCAAGTAATATATGTAATGGAAAGTGAAATTCGTTTTGATGATGCCATCATTTATTTAAATTATAATTTTTTATTTGATGAATCATTTTTATGCCTAAATTAAGAAGATATTGCTTTTTTTATATGTGGGATTCTTAAAAATTAGCTCAATAAATGCATCGTCATTTACCAAACATTTACTCACGGTTCTTAGAAGCTTGAAAATCCGATTCTATTTAAAATATATAATTAAAATTATAAAAATCTATTATGTAGATCACGAAATCCAAATTTCCATGGGAAAAGTTTAAATTTCGCCAGTTCATGGGACAGTACGACTAACAGCAGGCTTAACTTGTTAATTAATGCAATTTTGCTGTAAAAGCTATATGTACGGATAAAAGAATTCATTCTACAGCATTGAACATGTCATTAAACATATACATTAATTGTAATTTTTTTTATCAGAGTGATAACAGTGATTTAACATAAAAATATATGTAGAGGATTTTCGACCGTAAATATATTTAAAGTCCTGAGGCGTAAATTTATAGAAAATGGTTCTTTAGAAAATTCATCATTAAGAAGACTGAGCCGGTAATTGCATGGGCAAGTAGAATTCCATCATTTGAATCCTTAGTCTGTTAGTAAATTGCTGTAATATAGACTCCCATTCATTAACACGAGGAATAAAATTTCGTGGCCCACATATAGTTGATATCGCACAAAATTCTTAAGGTATGTATTTATAAAATACATTTTTTATAAAAATTGGAACATCAAAACTAGTCTGCACGTCTTGATTCTATCTTGCATTTGCTAGCGAAAATGAAAATTAACAACTATTGGCTATTTCATGTGTTATAAACAAACGATACTTATTTTTATTTAGATTATGTTGTAAGCACATAAAACTTATACATGTGAGATTCCAATAACCCTTATGACATAAAAACAACCTCTACATTCCTTATGCACCATGGTAGGAAAATGATTCATAGTAGATTTTCTTTTGATTCCGTATATCTTCCACGGATAAACAATATAAAGATTGTTTTTACGTAGTTAGTCACTTTTGAGTGATACAGCAAATCTTTGAAGGTTAAGGCACCAGTGTAAAGACAAATATCACATAGGTGGTGAAACAGCTTCCTTACCGCTCACTATCACATGAAAGGTAAAATGGTAAATATATGCAAAGCGGAACAATTAATGATACAGTATAAGGTGAAAAGAATGTGGCTCAAGCTTTCTAAGTGAAAGCGTAATTTTATTTATTTCCTTACTTGCTTGATCAGCAAGATCAATAGTTCTAAAATTTTACATATGGCTGTATGGAATGCTTTTATCATATACACGTTATTAATAACATGAACTTGAAAATCTGTGTCACCTACCATAACTTCCTTATTGCTACTGTTATGTTGCATGTCGAATTTCATAAATTGGTGATAAGTTCTAAGCACATTGCTAATCAACATGGTATACAAGGTATAATAAAGCACTTCTATTATTCCAAATCATTCAGGAAGGGAAAATATTTGTTTCATTATAGTTTAAGGTCTCGTAACGCTCGTTTTAGTGTTAATGTTTGATTATGTTATTTGTTAATGTATTATAAGATGGCAATGGTTTCTATTAATCTCATTTTAAGTGTTAAGACATGCTGCTGATGCCTATTTATTGGCTAAAAGCTAAGAAGATTTTGTAAGCTTTCATATATGGGATGCTTAAAATTAAACCCAATTAACTTATGGTCAATAAATGCAGTTTACCATGCATTTATTAACTGTTCTTAGAAGCGGTTAGAAGACGGTTATCTTAATGGAATACTTTCATTAAACAGAGTTGGTTGAGTTAAGCTGTAAGACATTTCAACTCATAGAATTAATTTTTCTGAAGGAAATACATCAAGAAATCAACTTAGTGTGTGATTACATATTCTCAA
Organism: Latrodectus elegans; assembly: GCA_030067965.1. Lineage (NCBI taxonomy): Eukaryota > Metazoa > Arthropoda > Arachnida > Araneae > Theridiidae > Latrodectus > Latrodectus elegans. The sequence continues at coordinate 24,369,251 of CM057809.1, read as the reverse complement.
ATAAGCCGAATGTTACAATCAATTTTAGAATAAAAAAATTTATTCAGATTTAATTACTGTCTATTTATTATTAAATCATGCATAAATGAAAGACGGAAGATGTTAGTCAAAATGTATAGCATTATTTGCAATTGATTAAACATATCGATTAGTGGGCGAAAAATTGAGTTATTAATTAATTGATGAAACTCATTAATTTAACAACAACCGGAATGATTTTCTTAATTGCCCGAAGGAATTCCTTTAGTATTTTCATTTAGAAAAGCAACGCCTGCGCTTGATAACCATCAGTTCAAAGAGTTATTTGAGTTCAACCAATGGAAATATTTGCTCATTCATTTTAGATTTGATAAGAAAAATCTATAAAGAAAGACATCATTTTAGATAGAGCTCTCTTTAATATAAAGCTCTGAATTTGGCTCGGCAGTTAGAGAGATAATGAATATCTTACTCTTTTCTCCTGGTTGCCAAATCATCTCGCTTTCCTAAGCGGCAAGTGCAGGAATCAATAACATCGGTCTAGCGGTCTGACCCTCCTACTTAAAGCTAAAGCTTTTCTCACCAGCTTTGTCAATAACACTACGCAAATGGCTAGAGTCTGAAATATTGATGGCATTGATTTTCTCGTACCGCATATTGATAGTACATTTATTTGCTTAATGCGCATGAGAGATAACTTGGAAAAAACGTCACTCTTGCCGTATTATCAATCATAACGGCATTTTTCGGTTATTCTGGGCGATATTAATTAATTGCGCTTGTCAAAGGGAGATTTTTGACGCTGCAGTAATGACAGTAACCTCTCGATGAGCATTAACCCCCTAAGTGCTGGTGATTTCTTTCTTTTTTGTTTGATTCTTGCCTCTTTTGCGACAATTTAGTTTCGCAAGCTGTTGATGCGCGATGAGAGTTTTTTTTATTTACCACAATATTGCGCACCTTAAACTTATGGCTGAAAATGTTCCCAACCGTAATTTCCTTTTTCATACCTTTCCCAAAATTTTAGCGAACTTTTTTTGGATTTGCACTTTTTAAATGGACAAAAATTTTATTTTTAATATAATATGCTATCGATATTTCTAAATCAAAGTTTTATGAAAGTATATTTTTTGTGAGCAAATTAATGTGTAATTCTTTAATACTTAACTCAGAATTTGACATTAAGTAAGGCATAAAATATGTTGTTTGACCTTAAACATTTTTCTCTTTACATTCCCTGCTTTCGAAATTTATTTATCCTTATTTTTAAAACTTATTCCCATTTTTAATATTATTTTATTCTTATTTTTATCCTTATTTTTAGTAGTTTCAATGAATTTTTTAACATTATAAATTATTCAACACAGAAATTCCTCTTGATATAAGTTACTAAATTCTTACAGTAACGTTTATTAGATAAATGCATAGATTATAGAAAAAGCATTAACTAACAGGAAATTAGCCATAATTAAGGAAAATTTATATATCAAGTTTAGTTTGCAGCATTTATATGTTTAGGTAAATCGCATGATTCGCTATTATTAGTCATCATTTGCATTGCAAAATTAAATTCTGCATCAATGCATTCATTGTATAAAATAACAGTTAAATACATGAATAAATAAATTCATTGTTTTTAATAAGAAATTAAAACTTTTATGACTGAAAGCTATCAATTTATATATTTTCAGAGATCACCATCCATGATTTCTTCCAAAATAAGGAAACAAATTAGTTCCTTCACTGAAAAATGGGAAATATAATGCTTTACAGTTAGTTTATGAAAGAGATCTATGTCCTGATTTATTTTGTTCATGAATTATAAATTTAAATTTTTATTGTCTTAAAGTCATTTTTTTGTATCAAAAATTTTATGATGAATAATCTGTGCACCATTTTACTAAGCTTTATTAAGTAAATAGAATGAATGTACATAGTGCATTCACATTTACATATTTTCCTGAAATATTTATCTTTTTTGTCTTTCAGTAATAAAAAAAATTGTGTGTATTAATAATACTTATAAGATAAAATAATACTACTAACACATAGTTTTTTTACTAAGCATTATCAAATAACTTTATCACCAATAATTGGCCAATTATATTTAAAGTAATGTAACATTCAATATAACTGAAGAATATTAGCTTTTTTACAACATTTTAAAACTAATGTTTCTAAATTTAGTAGATTGATAAATTTTCTGCTGAGAAATTTTGAGTCTTTTAGTATTTTGAAATCAGTTTAATAAATTTATAACTCTTGTGAAAACATTAACTTATACAAAAATATAAATATGTATCATTTAATAGTCAGCAAAGAAATGCAGACAATTAAAAATGACATAAAATAAAAATATATATCATTTGTAAGGGAATATATTTTTGGAAAAAATATTGTCTAAACGTGCAAATCACATGGTCTTACGATGATAAAGTGTATAAAAACACAATCAAATTTTTCATATTTATTAAACCGAAAAGATATAATTACAATTGAAAAAATATCGAAAGGTTTGACAGCTGAGAGTTATATGTATACCTAAAATATACGTGAATGACGCATAAAATCAGATTTTTTATAATACTTTTATAAACTTTATCATAAGAGAAAATGTAGCATCTACTTACATATCAATAAACTTTATAGAAAAATTAATCAAAATCAAAAGGAGCCACTCTCTAACTGCTTTTGACATACAACTCTTCCGGTAAGAAATGTTAAAAGATTTGGACGTATTATTGTCTTTATTTTTTACATTAGAAGAGCAGCACAGAGATATGATTTTGTTCAAAAAATAATAATGGTTTATAAGATTAAAAAAACCGTATGGTCATCCTCATCCACGGTTGAAATAAGTAAAAAATTTCTCGTTTATATATTTGTCAGAAACAGGTGTTTTTTTAAGGAGAATTAGGAAACCTGAATGCTTTTCTCTGTTATTCGGCTAGTGAATTCTTCAGACAAGTGGTAATTCAATTCCAACACACATGTTTTGGATTAAATTTATTTTAAAAAAGTACTACTGTTTGGGGTCTGAGTTGATGTTGAAATGTTATGAATTACATTCAAGAAAAAATAAATATCCTCCTCCAAAATATTTAATTCCAAAAAGATTTGAAATGTGAAGACATTCTCTCACTGTATTTTTGATTTCCTCAAATTATAAAGAATATATAAACAGCTTTAGACCAGTAATATTTTGAATTCTAACTGGTATATGTCTTGAATACTACATTTGCTTGGTTCTTATTTTGTGATACTACTAATAAATTGCATTTATCTCTAATTAAAAACATAGAAAACATTGTATTTTATAAAAAAAAACAAAACATTACAACAGCTAAGTACATCATGATTTAATATTAATTAAGAAAAAATTTAATAATTTGAAATGAAAAATAAATTTTACTCCTTATTTCTTCTACATAAGTAGTTTTATCTAAATAATGTGTGACTGCACTGTTCTATCAGATCAAGGCATACAAACAGTGATAACAGAACTATTTAGTGTACCTGTTTCTTTAATCAATAATCACTGATTCCTTTCTTTGCAATAAAAAGATAAAGTGATTTTGGGTTAAAAGACTAATAACTGAAATCCTTGAAAATTTTGAAATGTAACTTCATTGCTATTATATGTATTTATAATAAATTTCTTTATAAAATACAATGCAAGAGAAATTTTTTCTAAAACGCACGCACGCACGCACACGCACACGCACGCACGCACACGCACACGCACACGCACGCACGCACACGCACACGCACACGCACGCACGCACGCACGCACGCACGCACGCACGCACGCACGCACGCACGCACGCACACGCACGCACGCACACGCACGCACGCACACGCACGCACGCACACGCACACGCACGCACGCACACGCACACGCACGCACGCACACGCACACGCACGCACGCACGCACGCACGCACGCACACGCACGCACGCACGCACACGCACGCACGCACACGCACGCACGCACGCACGCACACGCACACGCACGCACGCACGCACACGCACACGCACGCACGCACACGCACGCACGCACGCACGCACACGCACGCACGCACGCACGCACACGCACGCACGCACGCACGCACACGCACGCACGCACGCACACGCACGCACGCACGCACACGCACGCGCGCACACAGACACACACACAAAGTAACTTAATTTTATGTTTTTCTGGTTAAAATGTGCATGTTTTTGGAGATGCATAATTTTAGATAAGAATGGTTTAATTGATGTGTCACTCTAAGGTCACTTGTTCCTCACAAGGGCTAGTTAAGCTATTAATTAAAATGTATTCTTGGCCTCTATAAACATTCATAATGGATGTGGTAATTGGAAACATGAATTGTTAAATCAATCACCTGCAGACCTCAGAGCTCTAAGCATTTTGAGAATAAACAGAGCACTAAGCATTTAGATGTTAGGTAGGCAGTGAAGAGGAAATATAAGCATCAAATATTTCTCAATAATTTCATAAAATGCTAAAGATACATATTTCAAGCTAAGACATTGTTTTTTCTTATTACTTGAAAACCATAAATCTATTAAACGCAGAGAAAATTTAAATGCTACGTATTACTTCATCCTTACAGGATCCTTATACTCAAAACACAGAAATGTGTTTCTTACTCAGTACTTAGAACGATAGCCTGGTAGTAGGAATTCATTCTCATTAGAAAGTATTGAGTTCACACATTCCAAAGTCATGTTCACTAAAGGTGGCTTAAGCAAGTTAAATAGGTTATGATATTCTACAAGTGAAATGATACCCCAGGGAGTTTCAGGTCAAGTATTGTGGAGTTTTCTGCTTTGTCCCTGCATCTAATTTACGAAGATTCTCATCAAACTGCTCCCACATTATGGATAGAGCCCTATTTTGGGAACGGTACAGGGAAGTACGCCGGTGTACACGGACACTCAGCACTTAAATGTATCATAATACTGTGTGAGCAATATATATATAAACTACTAATCAAAGTAAAACTGAAGCAATCAATTATATATATATATATATATATATCATCGACATATATGTTATACATAAAGTTAATTATTTACTTATTTTCAGAAATAGAATTTAAATTGCGATATAAATGGAGAAAAGAATTGAAATATGCAAAAATTATTAAATAAAAAATTACTTAAACATATTTATCTCAAAAACTTTTTAAACTAAGGTTTAAAAATCCATTTTTTTGCATGTTAGCTACAAACAGCTAAACACTTTTCAGATTTACGGTTCACTTGTATTTAATTCATTTTGTTATGTAAGATTATGGTTAAGAATTACTGATAGGCTTCAAAATATATAAATATATTATGTGGTTTGAGGATAGAAATACATTTTTGTCATATTTGCAATAAATTTTATTCTTATAGATTTTGTAAAAGAATTTTCCTTTATTAACTAAAAATTGGAAATATGTATACACAATATAATCTGTAGATATTTAATTTTTATATTAAATTTTATAAGTTTGCATTTAATTAAGTGTTACTATAATTCAAGAAAGATCAAAATTTTCTAATTAACGTTAGTAGCTCTAGGTGAAAGTATTTTTATCCTGCTGCAAATGCAAAAACTCAACATTTCTCTTGATTTTGAAAGGAAAAGGAAGAATTAGTACTCATTAATCAAATACACCGAAGAAAAATGCCTTATTTTAATAAATGGTACTTAGATAAGTAAAAGAGAAGCAATTAAAAATAGAAAGAAATGTATCAATCGATCGACAAAATAATTAGAAAAACAAAGATAAAATTGAAAAACAAAGGATACATTTTGACGTCATTTGAAATAATTCAAGGAATTAATTGGAATTAGTTGGGAAGAAATTTTCCACAAAATTTGAATTCATTTTTGTTTTTCATTAGATCTGACTTTTGTTTTGGTAATGTAATCTCAATATTTAATTGATAAGTTATGTTTAAATCATGAAAGCCTTTTAACATACACTGCTGGACAATTGGTAAGGACGGATAACACTATCATTAATAGCAACCACACAATGAAAGGAAGCAAAATGTGGAAAATTAGAATAAGTGCGGGATATAGTTAGAAGAAGTATGCGTATGCAAATTTTTTTTCCACGTCTGTTCATCATGGGTTAACGTTCATAGGAGCTTTAGAGGTTTTAACGCTTGTAGACAGTTGTTGTTTCATGTCAAAGTTTTACAGGAAAGATTTAATAGACGAACTTGAAATTTTTGGCATGTCTTCCCGACATCACGTAAATGATTTTATGCGTGGTCGAATTATTGGAAGAAGGGCGAAAAATAACAGATGTGCCAGGGAATTCGACATCGCTTACAGCGTTGTTTTACGGCTGTGGAAGTCATTTAAAACTACTGTAATGTGTAGTAGGTGGCATGGGGGAGGTCGTGTTAGAAGTACGACGCCTGCAGAAGACAGATATATCGTCCTATCACCAAAAAGGAACAGGCGCACCACAGCTCAGCAGGTGGAAAATCAGTTTCTTGCTGCCTCAGGAACGCATATCTCCCGAAAAACTGTTGAAAGACGTTCGAAGGAAGGAGGACTATAAGCCTGCAAACCTTTTGTGTGTTTCCCATTGACAGACAGCATCGTACTGCCTGTTTGCAATGGTGTCGTGAGCATCGCAATTGGACTGAACATGACTGGGCATGCGTAATATTCTCAGATGAGAGTAGGTTCAGTCTGTCATCGGATTGTAGACGTCAACTGATCTGGCGCGAGAGTGGTACTACTTATCGTCCAGAAAATATCCAGGAAAGGGATCGATATCTGACATGCAGCGTCATGTTGTGGGCCGGCATCATGATCAATGGGTGGACGACCCTACATGTGGTTGCGAATGGAATTATGACGAGCCAGCGATACATTAATGAAGTTCTACATCCTCATGTTCGTCTTTTCCGTGGTGTTTTCGGAGATAAATTTGTTTTTCTGGACGACAACGTAATATGTCATCGAACACTCGCTGTTCAGGATTGTATAGACGGCGAGGGTATTCAACTCTTGGTATGGCCATCACGTTCTACAGATCTAAACCCCATTGAAAATGTGTGGGATTATTTGGGGAGGCAAGTTGCTGGTCGAAACTATCCTCCGACAAACAAGAACACCCTCATCTGTGCACTCACAGAGGAATGGGATAAGTTGCTTCAACAGCTGCTGAATAATGTTGTGCAAAGTATGATACGACGTGTAGAATGTTGCATCACACTCCACGGTGGACATATCCCGTACTGATACTTCTTCAAGGTGCTTGCTGACTTTTAGATGCGTTGTTCCATTTTTCCTTATGCAGCATCAAAAGAACATTTTTTTCTTTCAAATGTTTCACAGCTTTTGTACTTTCCAGAACAATAAATATTCTTTATTGGAAAAGAAAAGTATTTTAAAATTATTAATACACGACTTTTAATATGTAAGACATATTTTATGCACCAGAGTATATATTTCGAATTTCATTGTTGCATAAAAATCATTATGGTGAAACTGTAAATAATAAATTTGTGTGTGTGTGTGTGTGAATTCTTTCCTTACAAATCCACTTACATGTCGTATTAAGTGTTGTTTTACAGAAATTCTATAGTTGTGTTATTTATTTAGCAGATAAGCTATCCTTTAAAGGAAAAAACTGAAAGAAAACTTGAATAATATTTTTATTTGTTGTGTTTTAATAGCTTTTAAGTATTTACGTTTTTTCACAGGCTATATTCTATCATTTTGTATACTACCATATCCATTATTTTAATGTTAGGTTTAAAATGTGATTTTATAGAATCACAGTATATTGGATTTTTGAATCTTTCTTACATTTCAATATTTTAAAATCTTATCTTTTTTTATATCCATTGTATTAAAAAAAATAATTTTAAAATACATTGAATATTATTATTATTATTAAAGTGTGATTTTATAGAATATCAGTGTCTTGGATCATCTAATATTTCAGTATTACTGATGTTTCGAAAGATTTTTTTATCCTTGATATTATATTGTTATTTAAAAGATTTTTGCTATTTAAGTGGAATTTCATATTATACTGCTCAAATAAAATCGATTGAGGAAGTAAAACAATATCTCGAATACAATCGCTTTTAACAACAGGCGTGGAGTTTTGTATTTACCGAAAAATTTTCTCCCTTACCGACATAAGCAATAAATTATCTCGAATGGATAATTTTAGCGCTCCCTGTATTCCACTTTATCGAATGTGTTGAGTTTTGTATTCTTGAACACATTTTCTGCGTGCTCATCCACACATAAAGTTTAGTAGCTGAACCAGCACAGCTGTTATGAAACACACGCTGCCACATAAAGCAAGCGGGCTTATCCTTAATGGCTCTAGGAATAAGAACCCATTATCCATTATCACTGAAGAATCTTCTGTGCAGAAGTGTCCTCACAAAACAATAATTGGCTCATTGCCATTTCACACACAAGAATATGAGGATAAGTCTTAGAGGGGGCTTATACAAAATAGCAGGAAATGTAATTTAATTCACTCTTCCTTTCAACATAATTCTCCTAGGAAGTTCACATCATTTTTTTCAAAATTAATTTTCAGTTCTGCTTTTACCGAAGGATCAGATACAAATAAGGCGGTCTCGTATTTATCCACCAAAATGAGTGTGAATTAACTTATCATTCTTGTGAGGTATTCGAGGGGAAGATTTAAGATTCTCTTGAATCGCTAATGTAATATTTTATAGTAAAAATGTCTTAGTATAATTCCGTAATTTTCTCTGAGTCCCACTTCCGAGGACATGCTTTGGGTGGAGCGTATGCATAAATGGAATATTTTCTGCTTTCATGAACTCCTTGACTCGTGACTTAAGAGTGACAATCAAGATGGTTTATTTTCCTGGGAAAAAGGAAAATACTGACACAGGTGCAAACATTCACACTAGAGAAGTTTAATAGAGGCAATGTGCTTACGCTGTCTGTTGTCTAACTTGTTTAAGAATTGAAAGATATTTTCAATATTTTGGAAAAGCGTGCATACGCTGAAGTTTCTCAAATGTAACAATATTTTAAATATATTTCAGTTCATTTGAAGAATAATTTATTGAAAAGATGTTAAATATGTTGGGAATTGTTGGAATTCTTGAGACTATGTATGCATAAATTGCCGCCACTGTACACCCTGACATCATTTGAATAGATTTTATAGGGTTGGGAAAATAGCAAAATTTTCAAAGCAAATATTTTTAGTGCAACGAAATATTGTTAAATTATAATTATTTATTGATGGATTTTGAAAGAAATTACACATTTTAACTTTTCTTGAATTTAATTTTCAACAATTATTTAAAGGTCTGTGGTAATATAAATTTAACTTTCATAGATCACAGTCAAACTATCATTTTTGTGTATAAAAACTTTAGCCAAACAAAACTCGAATAGGTAGATAGGTAGTTTAAATTTATAAAAGTAAACTTAAGTATATATTGTTTTATAATTTTTGCATTTGTTTCCAAAATGCTTTGCTATTTTAATAAAGAGAATTTATATATATAATGTGATAAATAAAGAATATGTTAAGCAGCATCATTTATACACCTAAAAATGGAAAGTTGCAAATTCTGTCGATGATGCTGTTAAACAATAGAGGATAGATACTGATTTTATTCTTTCTGCTAGCATGCTTGTTGAGAAGATACGTGAGAGTTTTCCAGGTTCTTTCACTTGTTATACATGATTTCTACCTACTATCTGTGTCAAGCGTCATTTCAAAAAACAACATGCTGGGGTTTCCAGAATTCTGTAAAATAATCATTGATTGTTTTCTCTACGCATATGTCAAATGTGAGAGAAAAGTCTACTAACTGATTTATTTTTATGTTTTTGATTTATTGGGAAAAAATCCTTTTTATTACCTTGTAATCTTTATCTGAATCGATGTACGTATACTGTAAACTACAGTACACTATGTTCAATAATTATCAGGCCACCAAAATCCCTCCTTTAGTATTAAGTATGTTATGAATAATTTTAAAGCATTGTGGCAATTGAACTAGTTATATTTTCTTAATTAAATCATTAAATAAAAATATCGCGTTAATTGCACACATTAGTGTTTTTAATATCTGTGTTATGTAAATATAAGGGCCTACTCATGTTTTTTATTCGAAATTATTTGAATTTCATCAATCATTTTATCGCTTTCAAAATCACATATGAGTTGTAACTTTGCACCACAGAAAGTGTGTAAATGATAATATTATACAGAAAAAAAAGAAATTGATTTGCTTCTTTTTAGGAGGAAATTTACAATACCTCATGTAGAAGTATTCTAAAAATTACCTTAAAAATGAATTTTTAAAGGTTCTGGTAAAAAAAAAAAAAAAGAATGGGAAGTAAATAATATTTTTTAAACTCTAAAATTATACAATTCTTAATATTTTGAGTAAAAAAAAAGATTTATAAAATAATAGATAAAGAAATACAAAATATCTGGGAAGAAGAAGGAATTATCAACTCGTAATAATAGCTCAAGTTTTAAACCTGCTCTTAAATATGCTTTAATTACTCATAAAATAACACGGTAGACCACAGTAAACTATTTCAAACAAACGGCTTAGAGCACCTTTAGATCAATTTGAAGTAACAACTTTCAGAAATTAAAAAGGCAACCAAGACTGTGATGAAGCAACGTAAATAAGAGAGGTTGAAGTAGGCAAAGGTGTTGATGACTAGGGGTCACTGCTGAGAATATCCTTTTTTCAATCGAAAACAAAACAATTTGGTTTACTTGAACAGTAAACTTTGTTACTAACATCATTTATGAACGTTACATGAGGGGTTTTTGGCTATTGGGTGATGGATCTGTGATGGTGGAGAAAGCTTTTGATTAGGGTGGAAATTATGAAGTTGTAGTTTGTTATTAGTATGAAATTTTCACAAACACGTAGATTTAACACCCATAGACACTGCATGTACATAGAAATCTTTAAATTTGTGCCAGATAAACTTTTGATGCAATTTTCATAACATACTTGAATGATTTTAAAGAAAGATGGAATGTGCATAAAAAATCTAGATTTTGTCGATCTATTTGTTTGTATATAATTGTATACTAAAGTATATATAATAAAATTCCACATTGACGATTAATGAAATGCATTTATTTTAAAATGAATTATTTGTATTAAATTTTTAAAGTTTTTTCATAACTCTATTATTCAAAAATAGCTCTTCAGACTAAAAGGAAACATAATTAAGATTTTGTTAAAAATTATAATATTTTCATTTAAACCATAATGGTCAAACCATAGTTAAAGAACTAAATTGTGAGATAAAATTTTTTCTGTTAAATTTAAATCATCTAGTAGAATGATTTTTAAAATTATTTGCAACATTATTGCATGCACCACATTATGTGGTATTACACATTACCTAAACAAAAATATTATGCTTAAGTCTCATAAAAGGTAACTAATTGAGTGATAATGTAATTATTAGCATACATTTTTATATTTTCTTTATTTTTCAACAAATTCTTGATATTATGTTAAGCATTAATATTCATACAAAACTCTTAAAGGAAAAAATAAAGTTGTAAAGATTTTTTTAAAAATAAATGTAATTTGCAAACGCATTTTAAAAACATGAAGTTATATAGTAAATTTTCTCTGAATAATTCAAGTTTATAAATTAAAATTCCAGCGATCCAAATCAGATTTTATAACTAAACGATTTAAGTCTATGTAAATTGAACAATACTGAATATATAAAACAGGAAATGCTTAGTCTTGTGAGCAGATAGCATGTAACAGAATTTCCTTTGAAAATCTTAGTAGATTAAATTCCATACCATCGTATCTTGTTAGCTTAGATATATTTTTCTTCATTTTTGGCAGACACTCGAAAAATGTTTCTTGACACTTTTTAAATAGATTGGAGTTTTAAAATAATGGGTATTTTTATATATTTTCTTATTGGAGTTTGGCCAAATACGATTATTCTTTGTGAACATTTTTGTTGTGGCAGACTTCTATCTCATTTGTAAAAGACAGCATTTTGTTTCCACGCTAAATGGGGTTTGAATACTTTTTGGGATAATAGAAAAGCGATACATATTGGAAGGTTGTTAAAATACATGAAGGGTTAACTCTATTTGAAGAAGTGGTTAGTCTTTGTGCATTACTAGGTCCGAACACGTACAACAAAGCGACTTTTATTCCTTTTAAAATGTTCGTGATTGGATTTTCTGATCACTGAACTTTAAGAAAATGAGAATCTTTTGTTCTATAAGTGATTTTTATCGGAAAGAAACAATATTTGTCGTTTCTCGATTGAACACCTCTTGACAAAGCTTGAATATATATTTCATGATAATGCAATTAGAAATCAAGTTTGCCTCTAATGGAAACAATTTGTGAGAAGACTAGAAAAATATTTTACCCCTTCAATGTATAAGATTTAGTTTTATTTTCCTTATAAACTACTTTATTTAGGAGTTTCACTTAAGTTTTATGCAGTTTATTCAGATATGTTCATTATATATATATATATATATATATATATATATATATATATTATTTTAATTTTTCATTCCAATCAGGAACATTATATTTTTAAAGACAAAATAATTTTCCATTGAATTTAAGAATTTAATAGTTTTATATTTTCACAACATGTAAATAAGAAAAAAAAATATATATTATTTTTAGAAGTCTCTCTGAAATAAGTTTAAATGAACTTCTTAAAATTCATATATCTATATCTATCTCTCTATCTATATCTATATATATATATTAATATACATACATTATTTTTAGTAAGCGCAATCATTACTAATATATATACATATAAACATATTTTGTTCTTTTCTGTGGATGTGTTTTAAGAAATATAGATTTTTATACTGCATTTATATATATTTTATGTTATGTAGATGATGAATTAAATAAAATCTATCGCTGTCGAAAAAAGGACCTCACGTGTTACGCTCAAACTAGTTTTATACTTATTTGATAAAGACATTATGCATGCATATGAGAAATATTCTTTGGTTATATATTGGGTCATTTGTCTATTTTGATGTTTATAAAATCCACTGAAATATGACTATCTTGTGCACAGCTGGTGGTGGCCCGATATACTTTCTATTGTACTAACGTCGTTACTCAGTCGAATGAATACCATTCCCTAGGGTACCTCGGACTAAAGAAAGATGGAGTTAAGGGAGAAATGTAGGAGATATGATTTTTTCTGGAAAAATCCGCAAAAGCTCTTTCATATCTCGTGAATAATACTGTCGTAACCAGCAAAAATATGCCAGGTATGGGGCGCTGCGTTTTGTCTTAGGGTTCTGGTAATGTAACATTTTAGATGGTTCTTCTGAGGAAAAAAGAACAGTCTGCGTGAATAGCACAACATATCTGCTCCTGAAATCCTACTTCTATTTTGAGCTCCTGAGAGCAAAATATATCGGATTTCTTTCGAACATCTTTTAAGAGATAAGGGACCTGGTGTTATGATAGAGTGGCGCACTCTTTGTTTGAAGAAAGGTATCCAAAGAATACATTTTAGTCCGACAACTACTAAGATTCTAAATATCTGGAAAGAGATTTAAAATATTTTGGTTGAGAAATATACCAGAATAAGTTGGTAGAGTTTATCACAATTTATTCAATGAATAATGCATAAGTAAGTTTTTTCTGCTAGATTCTGTCTAAAATTTCACGGAACATTATTCTCAAACTTCATCGGTTACAACTAGTATATTTTATTAGGCTTAATTTTTTTTAGTTATTTTGAAGTTGAATTATTGGTTATGTATAGTAGAAACTTACATTAACTTTTGAAAAAAATCTGAAATCTGTAAAAATTCAATTTTAATCAAATTTTAATCATTCAAAATTATAAAGAATTTAACTGTACTCATAAAACTGAGTTTTTTTTAAAGAAACCTGATGCTCACATTCCTTCTTTCTTTTGATAGACTATTTTTTTCTCTAAAATGTTACAAATCAGTTAATTTCTCCTTAGAATTACTAAAATTATTTTATATTAATATATATGCATAGGTAATTTATTATTTTTGTTGTATTTATTAATATATGCATAGGAATTATTATGAATTTTAAAAACTTCAAATAAAACAACTCTTAACTTGTTTATATTATCTATATTATAAGATAATATAAACAATTAAGTTAGGGGAAGAAGTATTCATTCACAGAAATACACTAAATAATGTATAAAAAGGTAAACTATATGAAACGTTATACTATGAATAATACTGAATATATAAACTGAACAAATATTTTAAAATTGACTAAGCAAATATCTAGCATTACAGATTTATGTAAAATAAGTTAAAATTATAAATATATGTTTTCATAAGGATAATTAAGTGACATTTTAAATTAACTTCACTTTATTTTACATTTGAGCAAATTTAATTCTAAAATTCAATAAATAACATTGAGTAAGGTCAATAATATATTTTAAATCATAATATATATTATTTGCTTAATGACAGCAAAGGTTATACTATAAAACTTTAGATTCTTAAGGTTTAAATTTAAAATAAATTTATGTGTTACTAGAATTTCAAAGTTTTTCCAGAAGTATTAACTAAAACATTTAAACATATTTAGCATAATTTATTTACTTAATATCCTTTGTATTTTTGGCAACTCTTTTTTAATAAATTTACACAGCTTTTTTAAAATATGAATTTTATGGATTGGAATAATTACTGTTTTTTAAAGAAAAAATATTTAAATTTTTTTTATAAATACTAAGTGATTTTTTG